>PVKA01031917.1:0-25818 GCA_004027165.1 Ctenomys sociabilis | reverse complement strand
CACACACAGTCTCAGAGACACTCATCCAGCAGCCTGTAATCCCTTGGGTGATTTAGGAGCAAAAAACTAGCAGCCTGAGGATTCCATACACAGCAACTGAGAGCATACAAACGGCTGCTGCAGCAATCCACAGCTCTACTTTGCTCGGATGCTCTGCACATGAGATCCCCTGGCTGGCGCTGGCGAGAAAGCAATGAAGTCATCGTCCGGCGGGTAGAAATGTGAAGATCTTAATAGGATCGCTTTGAGATTAGGATGGAGAGGTGACGAAATGGGAGGAAATACATTTTCAGTGGCACTTTTGGAAAATCAAGAAAAAAATCATGATTTAATGCAAAAGCGTTGCGAACAAATCTGTATAGAGCTGTATAATAACCATTTCCACTTTTTTAAAAAGAGCAAAGAGGAAAAATAGGATGTTACATGAATTTTTAGAGAAAGCACAGATAATATGCAGTGCATGAGGTCCTAGCAGCCACCCAATTAGAAATCTGCAGTACTGTAATAGGAATTAGATATCTTGGATGAAATCCACTTAATCTATTGCTACCTTGAATCTGGTAACAGTATGTAGCAATGCGCTGAGTTTAGTCACTTAATGCCAAGCCAATAAGGTTTTCTTTCTTATAACAGTGAATATTTGATGAGGAAATGAAGGTACCTGCTTTCTCTCCACCTTTCCTGGAATTGTTACAAAATGATACAGGTAGGAGCAGTGAATTAGCAGGGAGGGAAAATGGAGTCACAGGCAATAGCAAAGGGCTTTGCAGAGGTTCTGCCTCCAGTGATGCAAAGTCACCCACGTGGAGCCAGAAATCCTGGGACAATCACTCCATTTCCAATGCTGTTAGTACCTTCATACTAGAAATTTCAGCAGCATTTCCTTTGACCAAATGAAGAATTGTTTATCCGGATAACCTCAGAGCAGACAAGGCAAAACTGATGCTCAAATAGCCAGTGACGTAAGTTCAATGTACTTTTTTTTTTTTTTTTTTTTGTCTTTTTTGAGACAGGGTCTCACTATGCAGTTCAGGCTGGCCTTAAACTCACTTTGTAGCTCAGGCTGGTCTCGAATTCACAACAATCCTCCTGCCTCAGCCTCCCAAGTGCTGGGATTACAGGCCTGCGCCACCACGCCCAGCTTTGTACTTTTAAGTAGTAATATTAGGTGTTTTGTAGTGTGACATTCCAGATGTACAAATATGTCCTGCCACTTAGAGATCTTTGCTCTCATCTGTCTTTGAGTAGTGGGGCAGATTTTCTTGGAGCCACATCCAGTTCAATTAATTCCTCTTCTGAGAAAAATAATTGTAGAAGGTTAGTAAGAGTTTTAAAAAATATTATTCTGGCATGTAACAATGTTTTTTCTTATGTGGAAAGAACACTAATATCACTGAAGAAACAGCGCCTTTGTGCTGAGAACTACAGACATTTGGAGCTGCCAGATAAAATACTGGACATCCCATGAAATTTGAATTTCAGATAAATAATGATTAATTTCTTTAGAAGACTAAGTAAGCCTTCTGATCACTGTCCAAAAAAGAAAAAAAGATATGTATTGCCAATCATGATGCCACATGCTTCTAGTGCCAGCACTCAGGCTGAGGCAAGAGGATCCCTGGGAGTTCAAGGCCATCCTGAGCTACATAGTGAGTTCAAGACCAGCCTGCACTACAAAGCAAGACCCTGGCTCAACTTCCTCATGCAATGAGGATTATAGAAGAAAAACATAAAACCAAACCCATGTGCAAATGTGTATTATTCACAGAAAGAGGTAAGCATATTTATACTATTACCTGATGTTTATTTGAAATTCAAATTTAACTAGACATCCTCTATTTTTGTTTTGTTTGAGACAAGCCCTAATATGTAGTTCAGGCTACCCTTGAGCTCCTGGCAATCTTCCTTCCAGTGCTTCCCAACTGGGGTTACAGGCATGAGCACCAGCATCCTCACTTTTCATTTGTTAACTCTGACAACCTGAAAATGTTACATATGTTCTCGCGAATCCTCACAACTCTGCAACATTCTTTCCATTTTCCAGATAAAGAACTGGCTGCAGGCTGGCCAAATAGTTCAGGGAATTAAAGTGCCTGCAAACAGGCTCAGGGGCCAAGGGTTGGATCCCAGGGTTTGCCGTGCTGGCCCTGCCCCTGGGCCTCGCTGAGAGGGCATTTGAGACTCCGCTTGGTGGCGCTATAATCTCAGCTCTTGGAGGTTGTAAACAGGCGGATCGCTGAGTCTGATCTAGTGAGTGTAACTCTGAACATCCTGTGGGCCCTTCCCTAAACTACAAAAAAGAAGCTTCAGATCCTCCTCAGAATCTGTATGCTTCCTCCCCCTTTTCATAGAAATCCCAATGTGTTCAGGGATCCAGCCACTTCACACTTTAGGGGCTCTGTCCTGGTTAGTCTCATTCAGCCCAGATGTGTCTTGAATAGACTGAAAGAAAGAATGTAATAGCCCATGGTTCAGGAGGTTTTTTCCCTGTCTATCCCTCTGGATTTACAAGGAAGCAAGTACCCCAGTTGCCATCAGCAGCTATTTTGTGACAAAGAGGAAAACTAAACTTAGATCAAAGCCTGCCTATTGAGTAAGGCAGATTTTGAAAACTAAAGCAAATACACCAGAAAAAAAAATACCTCTGAGAGGGGGCAGGGAGATGGTTCAGTGGAATAAGTGCTTCCCTGGCAAGCACAAGGGCCTGAGTTCAATCCCCAGTCCTGCCAAATATGTATATATATATATATATATATATATATATATATATATATATATATATATATATCTGGATCCTTAATGATACCAGTGAGTTGCCTAATTAAACATGTGCTGCCTTTGCCTTATGTTTAAAACATTTTGAGTCAGAGTTTCTATTAGATGCCACAGAAGCATCCTGCTAGGATGTGAGAACCCATGAGTGCTATCCTTAGGGCTCTCTATAACAAATAAACAAGTGGTATTTAAGATGTAAGACATTTTATCCTGGTTATATGTGGGACAAATTTAGAAGACTAAATGAGCCTTCTATTCATTGATTGCCAGAAAGCATTTATGAAATACCCATGTGGGCCTAAACCTCATCATGCAATAAGCACCTGGGAGAAATGCACAAGAATCAAATCAATGTGTAAATGTATAGTGTTTGCAGGAAGAGGTATTACTAATACCTTGGCCCTACTCAGAGCGTAAATCAGACTATCAGTTCTTATATGGTTTTATTTAAAGTTTATACCATTTAGGAAAACATTGTTTTAGAAATTCAAGTTAAGTACCTCATTTAAAACTTTTAAAACCTTTATCCTTGTCATCCATGTACTAAGCCTAATGACAGACAGGATAGAAAGAACAAAAATGTAGCTCTCATTGCTTCCAACTGATTTTCTTTTGCATCTTGAACAAACCTTTAATTGTAGTCATGTCTTCTAAAAAATTTCAAAGACAGTTTCTCTGACCAAATGAATGAGCTATAGCATGAACAGTACACTAAGTACCACAATCACAGTCAATGACAATTGGCAAGAGAGATATAAATAGTAACTGAATCCTAATGTCTTATATGAGTTCGGTAGCAGGAGGTAACTAAAAACATTACTGTATGTTCTTTGTTTCAAAAAAAAACAGGAAGACAGAGAGGGAGAAAAGAAGGGAGGGAAAGAGGGGAAAATGAAGGAAGAAAGGAAGGAAGGAAGGAAGGAAGGAAGGAAGATAAAAAAAATCCAAGAAATAAAACTATGCTAAAATAGAATGGTGTGTAAAAGTGGTTTGTCGAGGTGTCTGCAGAGCTTAGTAGCTAAAAGCATGGAATCTGGAGCCAAGTTGCCTTGATTCATATGCTAGCTCTAGTTATATCCTTGGATAAATTGGTCGACCTTCCTATGCCTCAGTTTCCTCTACTATAAAAAGGAGGTGTTAAAGGTAATAATAGTGGTTATTTTGTAGATTTTTTTTTTTTTTTTTGTATTTTAGGGAAGGGTATACAGGGTGTTCAGGGTCTCACTACTAGATTGGACTTATAGTGATCTGTCTATTTATAGCCTCCCAAAAGATGGGATTACAGGGATGTTCCACCATGCCTAGTCTCAGTTGCCGTCTCGGGGAGCCCCAGGGGTGGAGCCAGCATGGCAGGCCCAGTGACCGAACCCCTGGCCCCTGTGCCTGCTTGAAGGCACTTTAATACACTCAGCTATTTGGCCAGCCTACTTTGTAGATTTATGGGAATGGCTATACGTGGAATGGCTAGAAAAGGACTTGGCCAATAGTAAGGACTTTATAAGGATCAACTGTTAGTGGACACGCTCAATTCCATGGGGTATAAGCTTGAGGCAATTTTCTCTTCTAATCTCTACTTTGGCATATATTTTTATGGCAAATCTGCCTTTCATACCTTTTTATATCTTAGATAATTTTTCTAACTTTTGGTTCTTTTTAAGCTATTTAAAATCAATCCAGTCTCAAACATGTTCAATTTAAATCCCCTTTTCCCTTCTCACCCTCATCACCTGCCAAGTGTGTGGTTCAAAGCACTTCAGTGACCAGTGTCTCTAGTTCTTGGACAGCATACTCAGTTCCCTCCCTAAGCCTGACCTCTCTGATCACAGAGTCTGTAGGAGGCAAAGAAGAATAGGAGGATCACCCCGTGGCTTAACAACCCTTGAAAGCCCCTTTAAACGAGGGGCACTTCACAACTCACTCCTAATGAACAAAACATGGCAAGATTGATGGACATGGAATCCCATATCTAGACTAGGTCATAAGAGGTGCTGTAGATTCCTCTTTGTACTCTCTGTTTAGTCATTGAACAGGAAGAAGCCATCTACACATGGTGGAGACACTCTCAAGATGCCTGTGGAGAGGCCTGTGGAGTGAGAAACTGAGGCCTCCTGCCAATAGCCATGTGAGCTCGCCTTCTTGGCAGCAGATCCTCCAGCCCCAATCAAGCCTTCATGACTGCAGCACCTGCTGATATCCTGGCTGCAGCCGCATGAGAAACCCTGGGCCAAAACACCCAACTAAGCTGCTCCCAGTTCCTGATCCATAGAAACTGAGGTGATACATATTTGTTTGAATATACTAATTCTTTTCTTTTTTTTTTTCTTTTGCAGAACCAGGGATTGAACTCAGACCCTTGCGCTTGCCAGGGAAGTATTTAATCCACTGAGCCATCTCCCCGGACCTGAATATACTAATTCTGTGCCTAATTTTGCTATGCAGCAGTAGTAACTAATACAAGTGTTTTCTTCTTCCATTGTATAGATGATGGTTTAGTAACCTGCCTGACTCCCTGTTTTTGACTCCTGAAGCGTAACTCTTTGCTAGTTTTCCCTTTTCATCAGATAGGGGCTCACTGTATCATTCAGACTGCTCTTAAACTGACTGTGTGCCCCAGGTCAAACTCACAGTGATCCTTCTGCCTCATTGTTGAGATTACAGGCATGTGCTATTACGCTTGGTTCCAGAAGCCTAACTCTTAACCATTGAGACATAGCCTATCAATAGTAGAAACCATTTATGGAATGTTACTATGTGCCAGAGACTTTATATGGTCTCACCGACTCCCACAACACCTCTGCAAAGAATTCTTTCTGCCTTTCAAAAGTGTCAAAGGGTTTAAAAAAAGCGTCAAGGTAAAATTATTATCTTCTTATGGGAATCATGGGCTTGGGAGATAGCTCAGTGGTATAAGTGCCTGCCTCACAAGCATAAGGACCTGGGTTCAATCCCTGGTACCACATGCTGAGCTAGCCCTAGAACCAGGCATGCCATGTTGGCCACTGAAACCATGCATGGTGGTACACTCCTGTCTGTAATCCCAGTGCTGGGGCAACTGAGACATGAGGATTACTATGAGTTCAAGCTGTTAAGTGAGACCCCATACTAAATAAATAAATAAAACATTTTTTACAATGATTTGTATAAAGGCATACGAGTAAGCTATCACTGTGGTCAGTTTCATTCTGGTCCCTTACTTGCTTGGCTCAAGTACAAGGAAGCTTGATAAGTATCTTAATAATATCCCTCCCTCAAAGGGCTTTGACAGTTAAAAATGACTGCAAATGATGCCTTTCTCTTGAATATATGCAAATATACTGAAATATAATATAGTATATTTTACCTTATCACAAGATTTCAATTAAAACATGGAAAACATTTTTAAAACACAGCATTTAATTTGTATAGGAAATAGATGAGTTCATAGAGTGTAAGTACTAAAACATAATATAATGGCTGTGGCTTTCATTTTCTAGTCTTAATATCAGACCCAATTCAATACAGTTTTACAGGCTTTTTATAACACACCTTGGAATTCTGGGATAGTTATATAAAAGTACACACCATGAAAAAGATAGTGATTTTGCTTCTTCTTAAATACATAAAATAACTCTTGCTCAAATAAAGTTTTCTAATTAATCATTAAAATAATATTGGGATTCAGAATATACACCTAGTTGGTACCTACACAATGTAAAGGAAAATGGAGATTGAATAAAAAGAAATCATTCTCCTCAGGAGGCTGGAGAAGCAGCTCATTGGTAGAGATAATGCTTAGTGAATGTGAGGCCCTGGGTTCTATCTCCAGCCCCACAGCCACAAAACATTGTTGTAATTAGGAAAGTAGAAGGAGTTAGGCAGGAGGATTGTCACAAGTTCGAGGCTAGCTTGGGCTACATAGTGAGTTTAAGGCTAACCTAAACTATGTAATGAGGCCCTGTCTCAAAAATACCACCACTGTTCGTAATAATAATAATATAATAAATATGAAAGTAGTGGGAAAATATTCTAATGGGTCTCAATTATGTAGTTTTGCCATGTCTAGTAATCAAAGTACAATGTTAGCCACTTTGCCTTAATGGTAGATAATAGCTTTATTTCTTTATTTATTTTGTAGTACTGAAAATTGACCCCAAAGAGCAATGAGCTACATTTTCATCTCTTTTTAGTTTATTTTTGAGACAGGATCTCACTAAGTTGCCGAAGCTGGCCTTGACCTTGCAATCCTCCTGCCTCAGCCTCCTGAGTAGCTGGGTACAAGGTTGTTTGTTTTGTTTTTGTCTTCTTCTCCTTCTCCTTCTCCTTCTCCTTCTCGTTCTCCTCCTCCTCCTCCTCCTCCTCCTCCTCCTCCTCCTTCTTCTTCTTTGCGAAACAAGGGATTGAACTCAGACCCTTGCACTTGGTAGGGAAGTGCTTATTCTACCGAGCCATCTCCCCAGCCCCTGTTTTTGTCTTCTTGATGCGATGCTTACTATGGAGCATGATAATCTATAAACATGTACTGAATTCACTAATTGATTAACTGATCAGTGAGTTCCCATATCAATTCATGCTGTCAATATACAATAAGGAAAAATAAAAGATCCAGAAAATAACCTGAATATACCCTGAAAAGGAAGAAGAAATGAAAGAAAGAAGAATACAAAGTGAGCAGATAAAGTGAGGTGATCCCATTTGGAGGAGGTAGGTTGAAATAAAAAGACATGGAATTTATGAAGTAAATCTGATTCACTTGTACAATTGGCTGAAATGTGATGATTAATTTTGCCAACTTGACTGTGCTAAGGGATGCCCAGATAGCTGGTAAAACACTGTGTGGGGGTGGATCTGTGAGGAGGTTTCCACATGGTATTACCATTTGAATCCATAATGAGTAAAGATGATGTGAGTAGGCATCATCCAATCTGTTGAAGGCCTGGGTAGAATACAACAGCAGCAGAGCAGACTTTCTCTGAGTTGGGACACTCGTCTTCTCTTACCCAGATCTCAAGCCTTGGAATCTAAGAATTATACCAGCAGCATTCTTGTGCCTCTAGCCTGCAGATGGCCCATCTCAGGGACTCTCGGCCTTGATGACTATACAAATCCCATAATGCATTTTCTCTTGTATATCCATATATTTCCTATTAGTTCTCTTGCTCTAGAGAACCCTAATATATTTGAATCTTTTTTTTTTTTTTTTTTTGTCTTTTTGAGGCAGGGTCTCACTATGCAGCTCAGACTGGCCTTAAGCTCACTTTGTAGCTCAGGCTGGTCTCGAACTCACAATAATCCTCCTGCCTCAGCCTCCCGAATGCTGGGATTACAGGCATGCGCCACCACGCCTGGCCATTTGAGTCTTTTTAAATATATATATATTTTAGTCTTGATTTCACTTCCTCTGAGAGAAATTCTTACCCAACTTTATAGAGAAAAACCCAAAGTGGCTTCTGAAATCCTTAAGGAAATTAAAAAGTACAATGCCTGTTTTATCCATTAGTCAGCTTTAATATCAAATGACACAGCTATTCCTTTTCAGTTCAAATGTCTACATTTTTATTACATTCTAAAGCCAAGGCAAAGATGTGCTCTGAAGCACATTAAATAATATGTGTCTTAGAGCATAATCTTTACAGAATTTTTTTCTCCAGAAACTTTTCTACTAAGTTCTCATAGATTCATGTTAATATAATGAAAAGACACTGTCCATCTGATTCTATATATTTGTCAAATATAATTTTTATAAAATAGAATGAAGTAGGAAAAACTGTTCATATCCTTAAGCAGAACTCAAATACACTATTTTATCTATCAAGCTGCAAGTGCATCTATCAAACTTCAACTGTGAGTTTCTTTGAAACATATTTAAAAGATGAATTGATTGACGGGTGAATGGATGAGTATGTGATGAAGAAAATACAGTAAAATTTCAGTCATAGAATATGAGTGGCAGATACATGGATGTTCACAGAATAATTCTTTCAACTTCTACTAGTTTGAAAATTTTGATAATTCACCATAATAATCCCGAAATACTAGCCACTTGTTATATGCCATATGTGCCTGTCAGATCTCTCCCTCACTCTCTTCCTCCCTCCCTCCCTCCCTCTCCCACCCTCCCTAACTCATGAGATTCAGAACAGCCTGAGCAGTATAATGGGAAAAACAGATGGGGAGAGAGGATGGAAAAGAAGGAAGGAAGGAAAGAAAGAGGGAAAGAAAAAGAGGAAAGGAAGGAAGGAAAGGGACAATGTTATGAGATTCTGACTGAGGATGCAGTTCAGCAATAGAGTGCTTGCCTAGCATACATAAGCCTGTGGGTTTGATCCCTAGCACCAGTAAATAAATGTTAGCTTCTGAAATGTAACTACCAAGTTCAGAAGAAGACAACAGGAAAAAATTCTTTTAAATTGAGGCCATTGGGGAAGGCTTATAAATAGTCCCTATAGCAGATTGCATTTCCCCAAATGACCAGAACAATGCTTGTATCCCCATATGTCCTTCTTACAGTATGACTTTTAACACCACCCCTGTTGAAAGGTAGAAACTCTCCTTCCTCCCCTGAAATCCGAGTGAGCCTGTGACCCTGGTGAAAGCCATATTGTCTGATTTCTAAGGCTAGATTCCCTAAAGCAGTATAATTTCTACTGGTTCTTTGAGGATGCTCACTGTTTTTGCTTGTCACTCGCTGTGAGGAAGCCCAAGTCACTATAAAAAGTAAAACCAACTGCCAGTCCCAACTTACCAGGCTTGAAAATGAGCAACTTTTGAAAGTGTGTCTTCTAGCCCAGTCAAGCCACCTCGACTTCTACTGCCTGAAACAGAGATAACCATAATGCGCTCAACTCTGGTCACATTGCAGTTTGATCAAAATAAATAAATAAAAAATTCTGTGTATCAGGGGCAGTTTGTTTTGTAGCAGTAGATAACTGATACAATGCTTACATCAAAAATCATGTGAATTTACACACATACAAAATAGTTTCCAAAATCAAGAGAACAACCATGTCACTGTTCCAGGAAAAAGTAGAGATTTTAAAACCAGTTGGCATATGTCAATATTCCAACAATTTCACTCAAACTAATTATGTTAGTCTCTCCTGTATGAAACCTTTTCTTCACAAGAATTGCTAGTGAATGGTTGGATTGGCTTGAGTTCATCCATCCACAAAGATTAATGAGTGCTTATTATATAGAAAACAGTGCACTTATCCCAGTAGGGAAACACAAGGGAGAAGCCAATCATCCTAAATTATATTCTGCTGATTAGTTCCCCTCAGAAGTGCTCATAAACATAGACAAATTCAAAAAGTAATCATGAAAAATGAAGGATGAAAAATCTATTAATTTACTGATTCGTAAATAGGACAACTCACGACAGCATTACATATGCTGGCTAAGTAAAAAACAAAACATTAAGTTTATTTTCTCATTAATTAACTACATGAAGCTAAAATATGTAACTTGGTGGCTAAAATCAAGGCTTTGTGTGTAAGCCCTTCCCTGCAGCTCCATGTTCAGATTTCACACACTTGCCCTCTGCCTTCTCAACAGGAAGGTGATCCCAGAGGAGTACCTTCTCTCTATGTCTTGATTTCTTTATAACTGTACTTTCCTTAGATTAGAGCTTCCAAAGTATCAGGTTTCTGGGCCTTGCCAGTTAGCTCAGTTGTTTAAGCTCCTGTTTGGCAAACCTAGTCAGACGCAGGGGACCGCAGTTCGATCCTCAGCTCCACATGCCATACCAGATCCACCCTTAAGGCAACCTGAGATAACAAAAATCCTTCTTAAAGTATCAGGTTTTGTTATCATAATGTGACTGTTGTGAAACAAATGCAACCTGGCCTGTGTTCACTCATGAACCAAAAGCTTTCTCTGTCTTGATGGTACATTAAACATGATTCCAAAGGTTTCTTTCAAAATGTCAAAATAGGGAAAGAATTAAGCAGAACAAAACAAATTGAGCAAAAAATATGGCCAATTTGATACCATCTGGGAAATCTTACCTATGTATCATATGTAATGAATTCATTTTTGTTTTATGGCTTTGCATTTTATAAAATCACAGCAGTGTCTGTTCCTCAGACACCTGAGCTATGACAATGTATAAAGTACGGACAGAACCCTAATCACACACCCTCTTTCCAATTCCGGCCACTATGTTTCTTCTACTTCCTGTTTGTTTGTTTGAGACAGAATTTTGCAATGTAGCCCAGGCTGGCTTCAAACTCCCAGAAACTCTCCTGCTTCAGCCTCCTGAAGGCTGGGATTATAGGCATATACTACTATGCCCAACCACTTTGCTTCTTTTGTAACCTACAGAAAAATCAGTATCCCACTTAATCAGGTCTACATACTGAGAGTCATTCATGAAGTACAGCCTGGCCTCCCTCTGTCCCAAGGGAATGACAAAGGCAACCCAATTTCCAACTCCCACAATACTTGTTGGAGTCTAGTTTCTTCTTTCCTCACTTGTATAGGCTTTCCCATCTTGAAGCTCTGACTTTCATCCTTCACTTACAATTTAAAGCATCTGTACAGTCTAGTTATCACATGCCTATAATTCCAGTACTCTGGGAGGCTGAGGCAGAAGGATCTCAAGTTCCAGCCCAGCCTAAGCATCATAAAAACTTAGCAAGATTCTGTCTCACTGTTAAAAAATAAAAGGGCTAGAAGTGTAACACAGGGCAAAGGCCTTAGTGTCAGCTCCAAATATAACACACACACACACACACACACACACACACACACACACACCATCTGTACAACTAACTTTCATGATTTTCTCCCTTTTGGACCGTCTCACTTAGTTCAACCTGCTAGCAATTCTTCTCCTAAGTTATGTTGAAGATACCAGTAGTGGTCTTGCAGTTGTCTAGCCTGATCTCTTTACTGCAAAAATGACCCCCAAATTTTTCACAGGAAAGTGTTACAGACTCTATTTTGTTAGCCCAAAGTTCACATGTTGAGGTCTTCATCATTGATGTCACTGTATTTGGATATAGTGCCTTTGAAGTGGTTACTAAGATCAAATGAAGCATTTTGGGTCAAGGTCTTATCTAGTATGACTGGTGCCCTTGTAAAAAAGAGAATGAGACCCTGGAGACATGTGCACAGAGGCAAGGCCATCCACAAACCACAAACTAAACCTCAACAGAAACAGAACCTGCTGAGAGCTTGATCTTGGACGTCTAGTATCCAGAACTGTGATAAATATGTTTCTGTTGGTTAAGCCACCCACACTGTGGTATTTTGTTATGTCAACCCCAGCTAACAGCAAGTCCACTGCACTGACCACAATGCAGTCAGAGAAATTTGGACACAGGCAGTAAATTCAGGGCAAGCACCATGTCAAGACAAAGGCAGAGAGTGGGTGAGGGCGTGGAATGGATTCTCCCTCACTGCCCTTGGAAGAAACCAACCCTGCCTTCCTCACCTTGATCACAGACTTCCATGTAATAAGCTGCTCGGGCTGCTGTAGCAAACAATCACAAGCGGAGCACCTTAAAAAAAACAAACACATGACTTGGGGCAACAAACTGATCTTGGCAACCTCTCCTCCTAAAGACTACTGTTTTTTTTAGGTCATGATTGTATTGGAAGACACTTGCACCAAAGTGGGAGCTAAACAGATTATCTGTGAAATCCAAGTTCCCCCATCCCCAGCCTCCTCTTTCCATGGCCCAAACCATCAAAATCTCATCGTGACCTTGAGCCATTTACCTGTTCTGCTCAGCGCCCTCGTCTCATCATTTCTCAACCCTGAAACCCATTCAATTTTAAAACCAAACAGGCTTGCCTCCTGCTCCCTTTAGCCCCTGCCTGCCAGGTGGTCTCTGTGAGTGTACAACACCCTGAATTCCCTCCCTCTCGCTTCTTGTCTAGCAAAGAAATACTGACACATGGGCCATTTCCTGTACTAACAGCACTTTGGCCATTGTCATGGGGACACATCCATGTAATAAGCTGCTCAGGCTGCTGTAGCAAACAATCACAAGCTGAGCACCTTAAAAACACAAAAATGCAATGTCATCCAGAAATACAGCAAGAAGTCTGCGATCAAGATGAGGAAGGCAGGGTTGGTTTCTTCCAAGGGCAGTGAGGGAGAATCCATTCCACACCCTCACCCACTCTCTGCCTTTGTCTTGACATGGTGCTCGCCCTGAATTTACTGCCTGTGTCCAAATTTCTCTAACTGCATTGTGGTCAGTGCAGTGGACTTGCTGTTGAGAGGTAGAGCCTGCTTGGAAGAGACAGGCCGTAGGGGAAGGGTGTGTCTTTCCCCCCTTCCCTTTCCTTCACTCTCTGCTTCCTGACCACCATAAGAAGAACAGCTTTCCTCCACAGCAGGCCTTCCCACCATGCTGTCTGCCTTGGATACAGCTAGCCATGGACTGTAGCCATAGCCAAAATAACCTCTCCTGCTTTAAAAGAATTTCTCCTTCTTATAAAGATACCAGTCATTTTGGATTAAGGATCCACCTTACTCCAGGATGGCCTTATCTAACTAACATTGTAATGGCCTATTTCTAAACTAGGTTGTATTCCAGTGGACTCGGGGTCAGGGCTTCAGTAGATACATTTTCAGGCAACACAATTCAATCCAATAATGCCCACCTTATGCAAAAATATATTTGAAGGTTCACAGAGCACTTTAAACCCATCTACTTCTCCCTATCCTTTACAGGAAGGCAGGAGTTAAGAGCATGGCCTCTGGAACAAGACTGCTTAGGTTTACATTCTGGGTATTGAAGTGTAGCTCAGTGGTGGAGTGCATGCTTAGCATGTGTATGCAGGTGCACACTTCCATGGGTATAAACCCCCCTCCACACACACACACACACACACACACACACACACACACATCAAATTCTGGCTCAGCCAACTACAAGCTATATATTAATAGGTAAGTTATTTAAGTGCTGATCTACAGACTGGAGAATGTTGATCGCACTCACCTATTGAGAGGACTGAATGAATTGACACATAGGAAGTAAATGGAACAGTATCTGCCACACAGAAGTGCCAATGAAGTGTCAGTTAATATGATTATAGAATCACCACATAGCTGGGCATGGTGGTACATGCCTATAATCCCAGCATTCTGGGACACTGAGGCAGGAGGATCACAAGTTCAAGCCAGCCTGAGCAATTTAATGCCTTAGCAATACCCTATCTCAAAATTTAAAAAATTAGGTCCAGGAGTATATCTCAGTTAAAGGGCTTGGGTTAAGTCCTTAGTAACACACACACACACACACACACACACACACACACACACACACACAATCCAAATTTGCAAATGCAATTTCTTGACTTTCACTTTCTTAAGTGAATCAGATAGTAAAAGCCCAACCAGCTTTTTACTGTTTAATTTTCAAAATCTGCCACTTTATCCAAACCCATACACAACTCCCTCCTAGTCTGATTGCCCATTTAACTATCTCAATACATTCTTCACTAAAAGTTAAAACCTTGTTTTAACATTTTTCCAAGTCTATCCTTCCAAACTTGCATACTGAAATTTTGTTTGTGTATGTGTGTGTGAAATGAACTCACATCTCATGCAAGCTTAGCACACACTCTACCACTGAGTTACACCTGTAACCCCTAAACCTTTCTAAATCTTATTTTCTATTTATGTGGTCTATTGGTCATTTCTAGAAGATGTCATAATATAAGAGTGCTTCTATAAGCTTAGGTGGTCCAACTTCAACTTACCGGATTGAATTGTGTTGCCTGAAAATGCTCAACCAAATGTTCAGTACTATTGCATAGTCTTATAATTAATATTTCTTCTAAAATTCACCTTTATCTTTAACTCCCCAATTCTATTTACCTTCTTTCTCCTCAGTTAATGCCCTTCCCTATGTTTACTTACATCAGAAGTCAGGGAGTTATTGCACCATTCATATTTCTTTTTCTTTCTTTTGTAGCAAGGTCTCCCAGGCTAGCTTCAAACTTATGATCCTTTTGTGTCAGCCTCCCAAGAAGGATTATTGGCTCCACTGTGGTCAGCTTCGTAATAATACTTTCATTCTGAAATTTGTTTAAAATAAAATTTTAATTAAAAATAAAACACCACAGATGTTACCCTAGGTGAGTTCAGTAACTCATTTAGTTTTATAGAAGTTGCTCTTGAAAAGAAGTTCTAGATAGAGTCACTCCAGTTGAACGTAATGGCTCAATCCTTTCTAGGTATCTGTGGACATTGCCAGTACATATACTTTTATCAGTTTGTGTGTGCAAATTTCAAGGGTGCAATGAAAGATCAGTTGGAGTAATGATATATTTTTGGCACTATGGCTTTTTCAGCTAATTAGTGCAAGTCACTGTCTAGAATCTATATTGCTTTGAAAGAAGCTTGGACAGATATTTTAGTAAAAGAAAGACAAGCTCTCTCCCTTGGGCCTCATGATTTAAGTGCTTCTGGCCCCCTTAGTGTCTATCAGTCCCTTCCTCCACTCTTCCAACTACACACAGGGCCTCACTGTCTGAAGAAGCTTTTCATTGCCTTTAGTTACTGTGCCATTTCTCTTCTGTTCCTTACCACTGCACTTTTTTTTAAAAAACACATTGTCAATATAACCTGCTTTTTTTCTAAAACAAGACAAAACACCATCATGACACAGATATAATGAAAATATGGAGGAAAAACAAGACTGACCTGTGGAGCCAGGGGTTTTTTCAAACTCTGATCAGATTCAATAAATATAAATTGTACTCATCACAGATGCCAAGGTGCAGGGCTTCAAATAGAATCAAATTGGAAGGTTATGTAACCAGCTCAAAGTTACAGATAGTAACTGGTAGAGCCCACAGTGAACCCCAGGTGTGTAACTACAGAATGCCCTTTGGCAGGATTATGTAATGGCCAGTGGAGAATGGGGAAATGTGTTGGATGGTGCCTGAGGATCACTTCATGATTCAGGAGAAATGAGAAAACTGGCAAAATGGCAGCTTGCTGAGCAAATTAAAGATTGGAAAAGATTCCAGGTCTTGGGCATCTGCAACTGACCACCACTGACAGAAAGTTAGGGGCTGGGGAGATAGCTCAGTAGAATAAGCACTTGCCTGCCAAGTGCAGTATCCTGAGTTCAATCCCTGATACCACAAAACAAAGAAAGAAAAAAAAGAAAGGTGGGAAGCATTAGAAATTCTTGGGGATTTGATGTTGCCTAGTCTAGGGGTCCTGGGTGTGCATGCAATCGCCAAAACCCCATAGAACCTAGGCACTCCTCTGTGGTGGTCAGCAGTTCCACCTCTTTCTCTTTGCCCTGGTCCTCTGAGCCATCTTCCTCTTTATTCTCCAATAAAGGCCTTCGGTGCACCCTTTTCCTTTCTTTTTCTGGAAAAAGCATGTGACATTCAAATTTGAAGCAGCACTCAGCCCTCTCTGTCTCAAACCTCCTGAGTCAGGGAGTGGCCATTTAAAGGACACTTTAGGCGCAAAAAGTATACAAATGAGCTTCTAATCTTCTTAAAGATGCCTGTCACTGTCAAAGCCATTTATTGTCCTTAAGGATGCTACCTTTCTCCCAACACTTGGAGCCCTCTTTAGTTTCTCCCTCATGTTTGGGTGTAACAGTTGCTGAGTTTTGGCAGTGACTTTCCAGGATATTTTCATTTCTTCCTATATTTGTACTCCTGCGGCCATGGCCCTTATTCTGGCCTTTACCTGTGTGTGTCTTCCAACAATGGTTTTGGCTTCCAAGTGGCTTCTCTCTCTTCCCTTCAGTCCGTCATGTGTGAACTTGCCAAACTCATCTGCCTAAATCACAGCTTGGATCGTGTCACTGCTTAGCTAAGAAAAGCATCCTGACTGCCCACACTCTACAAAGAAAGGCACAGGATCCTCTCAGGGCCTGGGGGCCTTTGGGAGGTTGTTGTTTGCCTGGTGAATGGAGGCACACACAGAATAAGCCAAGTGGGGAGAAGTTGCGGGCTTAAGTTTTCTTCAACTGGTTCTACATCCTGAGCCATTTCTACATACTCTCAAACACTTGGCTGGTTGTTCTGGGGTCCTATGCTATGGGTCCACTGTGCTTCACAAAATTTAGTATCACAGTACAAAATGTTAACCTCCTTCTACCTCAACAGTGCAAATTCCAGCCTGCCTCTAGGATGCCATTCAATCCCAACTCTTCTTTGAAAATTTCCCAGGATCTCTAGTCCAGTGTTTCTTCACTCTTCTGAACCTTTTATTTCTATTTTGAGATAGCATCCTGTAAAATTGCCACGTTACCCAAGCCAGACTCCTGCCTTAGTCTGCCAGAGTGTTGGGATTATAGGCAAATAACTTCATGCCTGGCTTAGTTTCATGTTCTTAAGATGTCCCTTAATCTGGATTTTACCATCTGTGACCCATGATGGATCTTTAACAGGGCATGGCAATGGGTGACAGTCTAAGCAGGCTCTATGGGACTGTGATCAAGACCACCCCATGAAGTATGTCCACACAGGAGCCTAAGGGTCACACTCCCATCTCAAACTCAGCATACCAAGGACTCATTCCCTTCAGCCTAAGTGGCAAAATTCTCTGAGCCAACCAGTGGGAATTTGTCTTTAGCATTTCCTGAGTGCTGGGATTGCAGGCATGTGCCACTATGCACAGCTTGGACCTATTTAAATATACATCAAGGAATTCTGCTGGATGGGGAAAAATAATACAAACTATAGGCACACTGGTGAAAAAGAAGACAGAGGTTTTCCTTTAGAAAATACCTAACTAAGATAATCCCTTAAAATCTTTTGGATTAGTTTTTAAATGCAATACTTTTCGGAAGCAATCCATCCCATCATCATTAATTCCTCTCAGGGCATTCATTTATCACCTTACTTGGTTATACGTCTATAGTAAAGCAAGTTCTCTGAATAGGCATGAGTCTGGCAGGGAAATCAAGTCTGATGTCCAGGGGATAAACTAGGAAGGACCCAAGCAAGAGTCAGGCCTCTGAGTACTGAGTCCCAGTGGGAGGGGACTCTGGAAGAACAGGGCCGCAATCTCAGAGTTCAGGAGGCTGAGGCAGGAGAATCATGAGCTCAAGGCCAGCTTGGGCTACATAGTAAATTCAAAGCTAGCATGAACTCCATAGCGAGACCCTCTAAATAAATGAATGGATCCAGGGGCCAGATTTCAGTAGTGAGGGGTTAGGCCCTAGAGGTACACATGTCTGGGCAGGGACTGTTAGGGCACAACCCTGATGGTACCATTTTGCATGCTCACAGAGGGCGAGAAAGGGAGACCAGCACACAGGGCATTTTCCTGGACGACACTGAGTGGGTTCACAGTCCTTAGACACAAGTTCCCCTCCACCCTTCCACTCTACTGGGCCTTCCACAGAACGAACACTCATAAAAACAACTTCTTGTCCTCCATGAAGTAATTTTATCTTCTCTCATCCTAAAGATAAATCAGCCTTGGAGATGTAGGGGTTTATTGTTGCTCTGTTTTGTTTTGCTTTTGCAGTACTGAGGTTTAAGCCAGGGCCTTTGCACTGAGCTACACATCCCCAATGACTTTTGAATTTTTATTGGAAAAATTGAATTACTAAACCTGAATTTTTAATTTTGAGACAGTCTCACTAAATTGCAGTGGACCAGATCATACCCTACGTGGGATCCCTGTTTTCCTTCAAACTGCATTTAAAAAACAATCTTTCAAGTTGTCGCACATTGCCATCTAGTGTCTCAAAGCAGCAAGCACCTAAATTGCCTGCCATGTGCAGAATTTTTTGAGCCATTATTTCTCTTGAAGGGAGAAAAATTCTATTTTTCTTATTGTTGTGCAACTGCTGTGCCTCGTGTTTAGATGCCCCACCCCCAGCTTCACATGGTCATTAGTGAAGCTTTTTTCAGAGGTGACTGGATATGGAGTGTGTGATGCTGGGATAGATTCATGATGCAGCACTAGAATCAAGGGCACTAGGTATAAGGGTGTGAATGCTACCTCCACTAAGTAGGTTGGGTAAGGTGTGAGGGATAAAGGGGGCCAGCCAGAAAGCTCAGTGGATTAAAGCATTTGCTTAGGCAGACCAGGGACTGGGGTTCTATTCTTGGCATGTGGTGCCAGCCCAGCCCCTGGGGCATGCTGAAACAGGGATTGAGCCTGGGCGTGGTGGCATGTGCCTGTATTTCCACTGTTTGGGAGGCTGAAAACAAGAGGATCACTACAAGTTCTATCTGTGTAGTGACATCCTATAGACCCTGTACTAACTACAAAAAATCAATCAATAAATAAAGGTATAAGGGGTAGAAAGAGCTGTGGCTATCCCTTGTTGCTTTGCAGTGCCACCCTGCCATGTCATCCAGCCTTGGAGCCAGTGAATTATGGGCTGAAACCTCTACAGATGGTGAGCTAAATAAAGCTTTCCTCCCTTTACTTTGTGATGGGATTTTTGTCTCAGCTATGAGAAAAGTAACTAAGTCAGGAACACTAATAGACTTCTGAAGTTCTATATAGCTGAAACTTTATTAAAGCCTTTGTTATTTAAGACAACTTAAAGTTTTTAATACTTTTGAGCACTTTAATAATCTAGTTTTGAATTTTACCATATATTCATTTAATACCACCAAAAAGAATGTTTTCATTCAGCTGGGTGTTATACTTTTTTTCCTTGCTGAAACCAAATACCTAACACCCAAAATTAAAGGAGGAGAGGTTTGTAGAGGTTTGTAGAAGTTTCGGTTCATAGTCAGCTGGCTCCAAGGCAGGGTCAAAAGGCAGAGGGGCGTCACAGTGGAAAAACAGTTCATGGTGGGTAGAAGGTAGTGAAGCAAGTGAGAGACAAGACAAACCTCCTTCTATGCCTTATATTGCATCCAAGCTACCAGATTATGGGGGTGCCAACCAGTGAACTGATTTAGCAATTGCATAGCCTTAATCCTAGCATGCTTAAGTAATCCTAGCATTGCCCCGTGAATCAACCCCACACTCTAGATCCTGCCACCTCTGGAAAAAGTCCTACCTATGATCACATAAGGCTTAGAGGGGACATCTAGACACAAGCCATGACACTAAGCATTCATCTTTTCAATGATTTGGGGGGCAAAATCGTGCACTTGGACATTTGCAAGGCAAAGTTCCCTGGTGATGAGACTGAAACAGTACAAAAATCCAGGTGGGGTAAGAGGGAGCTCAGAAGGGCTTGTTGGTACTGAGTGTGAAAAGAAACTAAAGGGGTTTGTTAGGAAAAGTGCTGCATACCTGCAATCCCAGCACTTTGGGAGGCTGGGGCAAGAAGATGCAAATTCAAGCCCATTCCAGTCAATTTAACCTCTTAGACTGTATCTAAAAGGTGTGGGCTGTAGCTATAGCACAGCCCTGGGCTCAAGCCCTGAGACCACTAAACAAAACAATTAGCTCTCGCAAGAACATTTATGGGCTATGCCCAACATCCAGACCCTTGGCTACTTGGCAATTGTAACACCAGTCACGGTAGCATCAGCTGCAATTTTGAGCTGTGATTGGCAAGTTTGCAAAGCCTGTTTGTGTTTTGTGCAAGAGCAATGAAAGTACCTCTCTCTCTGCTTTGTGTGACACAGGATCACAGAATGCAAAATCAGGACTACTTTAGCCTTAAACTTTACAGAGTTTGTAATGAAACTGTTTTCTTTCCTTTTTTCCCTAAACTTCCCTTATATATGTGTATGGTACTGGAGTATTGAACTCAAGTGCTTTGTACTGAGTTACATCTCTAGTGCTTTCATCTTATTATTACTATTCTTCTTATTATTATTATTTGGGGACACAGGGATAAGACTCTAAATTACCCAGGCTGGGCTGAAGTTTGCAATCCCCTTGCCTCAGCCTCCCAGGCTGCTGGGATTACAGGTGTGCACCACATGCCTTGTTCATTCTTCCCTTTTAAAATCGTCCCTTTTTATCCATACAGTTGAGACTCATTTCTAAGGAACAAGCCTGTGAGATACATTTGAGAAACCAATGCCTTTATTACAATCATTCCTCACATAGCTAAGCTCTGCCACAGCCGTGGGTCTGACTTTCTGTTTCTATAGGATGAGATAATTTCTAGGAGGCCCCTAAAGCTTTGAGTGGATCCAGATCCTTTCAGTTACACCATCAGAAACCCAAGTCAACTGGCTTAAAGGAAAAAAAAAGAAAAGAAAAGGAAAACAGAGCGTAATGAACTGTTTTATGTTACTGGCAAGTCCAAGAGTAAACATCAGGCATGGAGGGATCCAAAGGCCCACAAAATGTTACTGGTACACTCTGATTCCCACCCTTACTTCTGCTTTTCTTTCTGGCCTTCTTCTTTCCCAGTCTACAACAATTTCCTCTGTGTGATAGGAATATGATCCCCAAACCTTCAGGCACACAGTGTCTAAGCTTGAGATCCAAGGGAAAATTCCTAGCACCCATAGATACAATTCTCCAAAATTCACTCTGCTTGGCCTTGCCTAGCCCTTGAAAAAAATCAGGGGCCAAGGGGATGGGGTACCAGAATAAAGTGCTAGGGTCACCTGTATTCAAGATGACCCCCGATGATCCTGCCTCTTGATATTCACACCCTTGCCTAACGTCCTTCCACATTGTATGAGGCTGGGCTGTGTGACCAAGAGAATAAGGCAGATGTGATTGCACATGACCGCTTGTACTAGGTCATAAAAGGTGCTATACATTCCTCTTGCTTTTCTCTTAGATCACTTGCCTGGGAGAAGCCAGATGCCATGTCCTGAGAAGCACACAGTTTAAGAAACTAAGTTCCTGCTGACAGCTGTGTGTGTCAACCTCACAGTAGATCCTCTAGCCCTAGTCACAACTTTACATGACTGTAGTCCCAGCTGACATCTGGACTCCTGCCTCATGAGACACCCTGAGCTAGAAATAGATGACTAGTGCAAGTGTCAGCCTTTATAGTCAGGGAAGGCAGGGAGGCTAATGGGATGTCACACCAGAACCAAAAGTAAATCAAACAGGACAAGCGGTGATCTCCTAAAGGAAAGCTGGAGTGCTAATACAGAAATGAATGCAGACCTTGAAAGAATGTTAGGCAGATCAGAAAAGAGCTGTCCATCCCCACCATTCTGCCACTGTCAGGCCTCCAAACCTGCCCAGACGGGTCCAAAGCTCAGGGATAGACTTGCTTTGGGCTCTACTTACTACTGCTGCTATTACTAGAAAGGTAACTATAAAATATACTAATTGCTGATCCTTTATTTTTCCTGGAGTCAAAGGATTGAGCTTTCGGGCCAGCTCTGCAGTCATGGACAAGTTACTTCTCTAAGACTCAGTTTCCTCATCTATAAAATGGGACAACATCCAGACATGATGGTGTATGTCTGTAATCCTAGCCTGGAAAACTAAGTAAGCCCTTGTTTCAAAATTTTTTAAAAATGGCTAGAGCTGTAGCTCAATCCAAAGGCCAAGGGTTCAATCCCTACTACTGAGAAAAATATACTAGCTTTATCTACCTTTTGGATGACAGAGTAAATCAAGATATGACATATTATGCACTTACCCAGTACTTCCTCTTTGATGAGTCTCATTAACTGTTGATAGCTATAGGTATAAATACAGATCTCTCCATACCCTGGAACCTGGGAATGCTACTTTATATGGCAAATGTGATTAACTAAGAGACCCCAAGTTTATCACATTTACCCCAAATATTACAATGGTTCTTCTGATTTAAGAATGAGGTAGAAGTCAGCTGTGGTGGTGCACGCCTGTAATCCCAGCACTCGGGAGGCTGAGGCAGGAGGACTGTTATGAGTTCGAGACTAGCCTGAGCTACAAAGTGAGCTTAAGGCCAGCCTGAACTGCATAGTGAGACCCTGTCTCAAAAAGACAAAAAGAAAAAAAAAAGAATGAGGTAGAAGGAGATTATTCACATTCAGAGGAGAAGTCAATGTGACTGCAGAAGTAGAGGTTGGAATGACATTACCACAAGCCCAGGAATGACTATACCCACCAGAACCTGAGGAAGACAGAGATAGATTCTCTGCTGGGGTCTCCAGATGGAGATATTTGATTTGAACCCAGTGAGCTTATTTCAAATTTCTGGGCCTGCAGAACTATAAGAAAATAAATGTCTGTTTTAAGTCACCACCTTTTCAACAATGAGTTACACAAGCCCTAGGAAACAAATTCAGTGTTATTATTTGGACAGCCACATACAGCTGTTCCATCCATGGCACATGTTATGGTTTTTGTATAGATGCCCCTAAAGCCTCATCCAGTCATGAGGTGGGCTTCTAGAATCCCTGTCTAATTTGTGGCCCAATGCTGGGATTATGGTGTGAGTGCTACACTCACCCTGGGGTGAGTAACCTGCTTACAATATAAGGGAAGGAAAGAAGCTTGCTTTGCTCTTCTTCACCCCTTTTGTTCTTGTTTTTGCCTTTTTTCACTGCCATGAACTGCTGCCCTTTGCCATGTGCCATTCTGCCTTGGAGCCAGCCGAGTATGTACTGAAACCTCCACAAACCATGAGCAAATTAAACCTTTCCTTTCTTAATTCTGGGTGTCAGGCATCTTCTCTCATCAATTGGAGAAAGGTAACCAAGACAGCACACAATATAAAAGAAGATTTAGAAATAGGCGTATTTAAAAATTAGCGGTCTTCGCTATTCCCTACCTTCCCACCAAACAGATAGGTGATCCTATACTGCATAAGTATAGGATCTCACCTTGCAAGCTATAAAGGTAAGAGCAGTTATCAGAAATTTTGAGCTGAAAATAGTCAAGAAGGACAAAAAGAGTTTTTAAAAATGTAAATGGTATTCACATTTCATTACTACCAATGACATAAATGTCTATAACACCAGCTCTCCTAAAAATCCACCACAAACTTTAAACTGTACTGACACATTTAGTTTGGATCTTGTTTCTGATAGCAGTCTTCAGAATGCTTCTTCACCAACTTCTAGAAATCACCTTCAGATTTTGATAGGCTGAGACTACTGCTAGCAAAATTTGTCAATGAAGCAAAATATTCATCTAAGCCATCTATTTATATCCTGTTTGTAGGCTTCTATTTCAGAAATGTAATTAAAATTGACTGCAGCAGCTTGAATTCTCAATGGATATAATCTCTTCAGGGCAGTCTCTTTGGTGGATTCCATTTAAGTTTTATATTAATTATAAGTTCCATCTAGTTATGGCTCCTACTCTTTTTTGATCCTTCTCCTACTTTACACCTTGATATTCAAAGTAGACCTGACAGCAAATGCTCTATATGCCCACTGTGCTTCTGGTTGTTTTCTTTGTTGGTTAGCTGTTTTATTTGTTTGTGTGGAGTACCTACAAGCAAAAGTCCTCACAGTGTCTGGAGGACATTTCCAAGGCGCTCACCAAGACACCCTATCCTGAGTGTTAGGACAGAGACTGTTGGAAGCCCAGACACAGCCACTTGGGTGCTACACACCCAACAGCCTGGGTTGGATAGCCACAAAGACAGCAGGAGCTCCTGCTCTTCATCGACTTAATTGCTGTACATGGCTACCCAAAATAAAAGTAGAGACTGCCTTTCCTATGATGGCTTTCCATTAGTGCTACAGTGATGGAGAGAAGGTCAACATTTTGAGTCTAAAAATTCATATTTCACAGAAACTGTGCTCTTTTAAAATTGTCAGAATCATGTAACACAATGACAAAGGAGGTAGTCACAAGAAGCAGAAAATCTAGCAGAATCTTGTGGCAGACAAAGGCGAAGAACACAGCCATATTCCCAGTACATAGATAACACATAGGGTAGGTTAGGCCACATGAATTCTAGGAGATGAAAATGAGAGATCTTTTAAATATTAAACCATGATTTTCAGAGTTTAGAGCTTCTAGATCTTGAGCCCTTATCTCAATGGATGCTGATGTTTAGCATGACTTTTAACCTGTGACCAAATACATGTCAGATCAAGTGCTGCTTATCTTTTTTGGCTGATTCTTTTTGGTTCATGTCCAGTTTTCTATAAACTGGAACCAAAATTATATTTAAAGATAACTGAATCCTCAAAGTCAGAGAGTTGGTGAGGAGTAGGAGAAGGTGTGGTCCATGAAGCCAACCAGATCCTTCCACTATGCCATACTTCCCACCCTAGACACAAGGCATTAATTCATCATATAACTTGTCACTCACTAGAAAACTAGAGGAAGGCCGGGTGTGGTGGCACATGCCTGTAATCCCAGCGCTTGGGGCCTAAGGCAGGAGGATCACAATGAGTCAGAGACTAGCCTCAGCTATAAAGTGAGAGCTTACGACCACCCTGAACTGCATAGTGAGACCCTGTCACACACACACACAAAAACCAAACAAACAAAAAAAGAAATGAAAAGAAAGCTTGAGGCAATACAAGCAGACAGATTGTCAGTTACAGTGATTAATATTTTCTCAGATGATCAGTGTAGCTGCTACCACATCTAATACTTACAATTAAGTTTCATTAATAACTATGCCAGTAATAATGATTTTGTGGTTGAGCTAAAGTGTATCTTTGCATTTTCCTATGGTGAAAAGCTCTGCTAAATTAATAGTGCAAGCAAGATTATTGAGTGGAGAGGATGTTTTCAATTCCTTTAGAGACAATGATTTACATATTACACGTAAACACTTGATGTGCTGATGGCAAAATTTTTTTTCTTTGATAAAATTGTTTTCCTGGACAATGTATTGTCATCAGCCTAATTACAGCTGCTAAATATTCTTGAAAGCATGAAAATTTAGCTCAGAAACTTCAAAGACTTAGATTAAAATATTTGAACTCTCCTATACACAAATATGTTATTATTACCTCAATATAATTATTGGCTATTACTAAATTTACACAAGATTAGCCTAACCATCTCATTTTATGAATGGACAAACTCTGGCTTAAAAGCATAAATGATGGAAATACACATCATCTTGTCATAGACTTAGGCAGTTCTTTCATGAGTTCAAAGGCTCAAAGTCACTGGTACTTTCTGCAACTCCTGCCACTGTGAACAGTGAATCATTTTGGTGTCTATTCCACCTACCCAAGTTTGGCCTACTGGCATCTGGCATGCATTTCAACTTCCTCCTCATGGATATTCCATACCACAAAAACTAGAAAGCTAAAAACTATTCC
>PVKA01031916.1:0-26018 GCA_004027165.1 Ctenomys sociabilis | reverse complement strand
AAAAAAAAAAAAAGCCTCATCTTTGGAAGGATCTGGAAAGTAATAAGTGGAGGTAGAGAAGGCTGACCAGGCCTAGACAGGGCGGAGGAGTGGGACGATTCACATCTCTCAGCCTCTTACATTCCGACAGCTGTGGACCAGGAACGGCAGGAATCAGTTCATGGAGCAGGCAGTTGTCCACTGACACAGTTTTTCCAACACCTGCACTCCAACTGTGCAGGAGCACCTCCAATGGGAGCGCACGGAAACGTGGCCACTGTGTTCTGAGCTGTAAGGACACTGGGGAGGGCCTGCCCTGCACCCCCCCAGGCCAATGCCCTGTGCAGCTGACAGCTCCCAGGCTGGGCCACGATCCTGCTCCAAGCCAAGCCAACTAGCCTGCTTATTATCATTGCAAACCCTGAGCTTTATGAGGCCCCAAGCTTTCATAAACGTCCAGAAGGGGAATAATGACTAAGGCGGTTGAATACTGGCCTCAGATCTGCAGCAGCCCAGCCAGTCGGGCAAGGATAGACGATGGGAACAGGAGTGGTGATTCACAGGGAGGACAGAGTTCACAGGACGCCGTCCCCCAACCCCAGGGGCTCTTTGTGGGACTCTAGGCCTGGAAAGATCACAGGGTTTGGGTAGCTGGGTCATCCTTCTTGGTCCCAGGTGCTCGATCTCAATTTGGTCTGTATCAAACTGAAAGTTTCTAAGCCCTCACCTATAGCTCAGTAATAAGAAAAAATAAGTGATTTTTTACCGTCATCCTACCCCAGGTTAAACACAGTTGAAGGCATACTCTGAAGGCCACTTGAGTAATGCTCAGCCTGTGTGTGGTGGAAAACCAGTTTCCCTTCTCTCCCTTCTCCTCTGCTTCTTTCCAGACAACTTGGTTCTGGTCTTGAGGAACAAAAAAAGGAAGGTCACCCTGCATGGAGAACAGTGGGATTTGGTGGTCTCTGCATGGTCCCTGTGGCTCCTTATCTCCCTGAGGAGCAGACCAAGCCTGGAGATCCCTGTGTCTGCCTTGGCCTTGCACTGGCTCCAGCTGGAGCTGCAGAGTCCTCTGACACCTGGCTGAGCCCCTGCAGCCCTAGGCTTGTTGAGTTTCCAGATAAAATAAGACCACCCAGTTACATTTAAATTCCAAATGCATAACAAATGGGGCACAGACATGCTTATACTAAAAGGGTATTCTTTGTTTATGTAAAATTCAAACTGAGCTAGGAGCCTGTGTATTTATTTGGTAAACCTGGCCATCCTTTCTGTGAATCTACTCTACTCCATCTGCTGCCAAGCCAAGTTCTGGTGGACTCTCAATTGTTCAAGTTTCCACACCTGGAAGAGCAAGACACCAGGTGGTTTGGGACAGCTGCGCTTGGGCATAATTGGCCACACAGGTCCAACCCTCGCTGCTGACTGAACCAAAGAAGGACATTTATCCTTGGAGGGAAAAGTCATTCAAAACATGTGCCAAGGACATTGAAGAGACTCGCTGACCTCTACTGTCCATCTCCCCATGCCCTGGAGTGCAAGGCTCTTTTACAGCAAAGTACAGAGGCATAGAGTGAGGAGATTATAAAGCATCAGGCTTGTTCCACCTCTCCTGGACCCCAGCCCCCAACACACAGCACTTGCACGTTTTTGTTTCCTTGTTTGTTTGTTTATGGAGGCCCAGGGAAGGAGGGCAGAGTGGTTACAGTTACCTGCTAGGCAACAGGAAGTTTGCAGAAGCCGCTCATCTCTAAAAGGAAAGAAAAGAAGTTTAAAATTTCATTTTGCCTTGCTGGTTACATTTGGACCTGCCCTGCCCCCCCCCCCATGTGGGCCACCAGCTTCACCTTGCAGGGGACCTCCTTGCTGCCCCTCAGCTATGCCCAGAGGAAAATAGCTGATTTCAACCTATTGCCTTCGCCCCACTGTGGCCCCTCCCTCTCCCTCTCAGTCTCTCACAATGGGGAGGGGGCCGATGCACAAGCAGGAGGCAAGGGACCTGGGCAAGCCCAAGAGTGCAGCTGGAACTGCTAACGATTCCCAGCATCCCTCCTTCCCCTTATTTCTGGATGTAGAAGCCCCACATTTTAGGTGACTGCAGCCATGAAGCTTAGCGAAATTAATGGCTTATGAGACAAGAAGTAACACATACAATTCTGATTGTGTCTGCCCAACCAAGAGGCAACCCTTCCACCTTTCCTGCCTAGGGGCTGTGAGGGTGTGATGGTGAGGGCCATGGCAGCCAACGGAAACTACGAAGTAGGGCTGAGGTAGTATAGAGAGGAAGTCGAAGCCGGGCGTGGTGGCGCATGCCTGTAATCCCAGCACTCGGGAAGCGGAGGCAGGAGGATTGTTGTGAGTTCGAGACCAGCCTGAGCTACAAAGTGAGCTTAAGGCCAGCCTGAACTGCATAGTGAGACCCTGTCTCAAAAAGACAAAAAAAAAAAAAAAGAGGCTCTGGTCCCTGTGCTTTTCCCGTGTGGATCACCCTCCCCACTACTGACCTCTATCCTCAGGAAAGCAGCAACCTCATTGAACAGCAGACTTCAAATGGAGGGATGCGGTTTTCATTCTAACCTAGCTCACCAGACGGGTAGCCCCACAGTGGCAATGCACCTCCTACATCACCTACCTGAAGTGACCACATAAATACTCCCAGCTGCAGACCACAGAGCCCCGCAAGGTAAAATGGAGTGTGCAGATCTCAGCTTCTCCCCCTGACAGCATGGGCCTCCCTTAGACTCCATCACTGCTCTCCTGCAGCGGATCAATAACTTTTCCTGCAGCCCTCAGCTACTGGTGAATTCTTTTCATCGCCAGTGGTGCCATCCTCACACACCACCCCTTGCCTGGCAGGAATCCTAGGCATGTGCCAGTTCTCCCAGCCCACTTGTGAAAGTATCTGAAACTAATCTAGCTGCACAGGGCATCAGAGGAGAGTGGTGTAGACATTCCCAAGATCACCATGATGTTTCACTCTGAAAAACCTATTGTCAATTGAACCACTGGAAATCGGAAAGCGCTAGTTTCAGAACATCACTGCTCTGTACACTTACGTCATCCAACAACTCCTAGCTTGTCCTCATCATGTATTTCACGTAATCCAGTGAATGCTGTATTGAATGCAGAAAACAAAATGGTTGAGCAGATGCGCTTTCACACTGCTGTAGAAAGGAAAAAGTGGTTGTCAGACAAGCAAATCAAGGACCAGGGCTGCCAGATAGCTTAAGGGCTGGCCAGATAGTTCAGCAAACTAAAGCACCTGCTTCAGCAGAGTGCAGTGGCCAGGGTTCGATCCCTGGCCTGCCCTGTGGGCCCCACCCCCCAGGGCCTGCTGAGACTGTGACTGAAACTGGGCCTGGGGGCTCACGCATCTAATCCTAGCCCTTGGGAGGCTGAAAACAGGAGAATCACTACATGTCTGAGCTACATAGTGAGACCCTATACCCCCTGTCCTACCTTCATAATAAGTAAATCAGGAACAACTCATATGCAGGGAACACACAGCTTACCTTGCAAAAAGATTTTTCCCCAAAATCTTACTATCTTCTTCTTTCCTGTTAGGTTCCCTCTACAGTAAATCCCACTTTCCTTTCATTCCAGAGAATTCCTCAGAGCATCCAGGCTAAAGCAAAATCACAGCAGTGACTTTCAAACTGACTCACACCTGTAATCCCAGCCCTCTGGGGGTCTAAAGTAGGAAAATCAGAAGTTCAAACACAGCTGGGGCATCTTAGCAACTTAGTGAGACTCCCCATCTCAAAATGAAAAACAGAAAGGGCTGGGCTTATAGCTCAGTTTAAAATCTCTGGGTTCAACCCCCTTGTTATGGCTTGTGTCTAGAGGCCCCTCCAAAGCCACAGGCAGTCGTACGTGGGACTGGATCAGAAGTGGCTGGATCTAGAGTGTGGAGATGCTGGAATCCAATTTAGTGAGATTACTAAATTAGCCCACCAACAGATTTGGCAATGACTTTCATCGCTAAGCCAGTACAGGCAAAAGGATGGAAAGGTAGGATAAGTCTGGGCAGATAAGAACCCTTCCTCCCAGAAAGAGACTGGGTAGAACAGTGACTTGATACAACCCCTCCCTACTTTCGGGTTGGACTCCCAGAAGCTTAAAAATGCAGAGTCACCAATTTCCTTGGCATTCACCAGCTGAGGAGCTGATTTTCTTTAGCATGCATTGCAAAGCCTAAACCCAAATAGGTTATTCTAAACCCAGGTCACTCACTGGCCAATCAAAAAAAGTTCCAAGCTGCTCATCTATATAAGACTAAGACAAAGGAAGCATCCCTCCTGGAAATCCCTAAACAGCTGTTTTTGCTCTTATATTTCTGATAAACATTTTTCTTCTAATCTTCTTCCATAATTTGTCTTGTGCTGTGTGAGACGACAGACCTGGTTGTTATGGTGACAGACTGCTTTGCTAGGTGCTTGGCAAACGCTAAGTGAAGGCAGCCTGTGGGGGTTGCACCCTGGCCCCTGCTCCAGCCTCCCTCGCGCCCCTGGGCCTTCAGTGCAATGCCTGCTGGGTCCTTCATGCCCACTCCTGTCCACACAGCTGCCCCCTCCTCCCAGGGAAAGATGCCTCCTTGGCTCCCACCCTTGCTGTTCCCATTTTTATTAAACGTATGCAAACATTGGTGAGCTAAAATGATGGGAGGCCATTGTGGGGGTCCCAGGTCCTCACAGGTCCCCAACCAAACCAGGAGGGGGGTCTCTCTTGGCAAGGGCCACATCATAAAACTAAAGCTTTAAGGAAGCAGACAGGTCAATTTACACACACACACACACACACACACACACACACACAGAGGAATTATGTCCACTTGAGTCAGGTTATAAGGAAGTCCCCCTGACACTAATCAATCTATTTCTCCTCTTCCTCTGCCTCCTTGCTCCCACTTTAAATAACCACTGCCCTGCGACTGGCCCTTGGGAGTTTGTATTACTCTTTATAGAAAGCAAGGTGCCCATAGACAGCCAGTCATGAACTAGGCATAAAAAAGAGGGCATAAGGCCCTGAGTTCAAATCCCAGCATTGCCAAAGATGTCAACTCAATCTATAATATTATGTTCCTTTAAACATGGTATAAAAGTCAAGTTCCCTTTCATGTACCCTCTGGTTTCTCCTCTCCTCCAGAAGCCCCTCAACATCCCCTCCAATAGTACCAATTTGTTCTATGTCCTTCCAGTTGCCTTAAAAGACTTTCCCATGCATCCATACATGTTTAAAACATATGTGTTCTAAAAAACATGAAAGTGGGCCAGCCAGATATCTCAGTGGATTAAAAAGCCTGCTGAGGCAGATTTTGGGGACCGGGATTTGATCCCCCATATGCCATGCCGGCCCTGCCCTGGGGGCAGTGCTAAGATGGCAACTGAGACTGGGTGTGGTGTGTGCCTGTAATCCCAGAGCTTGGGAGGCTAAAAACAGGAGTTTACTACGAGTCCAGTCTGTATAGTGAGACCCTCTAAACCTTGTACTAAATACATTTGAAAAAAGAATTGTAACCTCTTAAAAATAAAATACATAAAAGTACCTATCATGATATTGTTTGGTTTTTAAAAATTGTATAGTAAAAATTATTCCCCATCATGCTTCTTTCACGCAGCCCTGCTTCAGGTGGGCGCACCCAGGGCGGGGCCAGCACGGCATGTGGTCCTGGGGATCCATCCCAGGTCCTTTCCCTTGCCTAGCAGGCTCTTAGACCACTGAGCTATCCCCGCAGCCCAGTACTATCTTTTAAATCAAGTCGTATTTGGCTTATTACCTCTTATTTATTTCATCTGTCTGTAAATAGGCTACCATCTTAAGATACTATAATCTACTGACTTATCTGCCCATCAGTGGAAACCGATTTTGTTTTTAATTTTTGTTATTTGTTTTATTTTGTTTCATTTTTGAGGCAGGATCTCCCTCAGTTTCCCGGGCTGGTCTTGAATTTATGATCCTCCTGTCTTAGCCTCTCAGGTAGCTGAGATTGTAGGCGAACACACCACATGTGGCTTCACTGGACACAGGAATAGCAAACATGTTCTTGTTATTTTTAAAATGTTAAATATGGACACTTTGTATAAGCCTTCTTGGGCACACATTCACTGTAGAGTTGATAGTGGCAGAATCTGCAGGTTTGCCCTTTAAACAATCACTATGAAATTGTTATCCCAAGTGACTCCTAGGCTGACGCTCTCCCCAGCTTGGGACAAATATGAACTTCCCACGGTCTTCAACACCCGTGTGAAATCCAAAGCTGGCTGGCCCTTGGGTCCCACCACTGGTCTACCTTCGGATCACACACCTGTGCTGACTCACTGGCCCTGGAATGTGACTTCTGACTTCCAGGTGACCCTGGTTGGGCCTCTGCCCTTCCACCCTGACGTCTTTTCTTCCGAAAGGGAGAACCTGGTCGTGGTCTGGATGCTGACGTTCTGCCCCCTATCCACGGGGGTGGGACACACATGAGTGGTCCCGAGGAGCATAGCAATCCCCCATCAAGATCCTGATGATATTCTGCTGCACTCTGAGCTACCAACTGTCAGGCTTGCTGTCCCCAGTGCCTTGGAGGATGTGCCTTCTCCGTATCCATCTTCCTTCCAGGGTATTGACCTATTCAGATTTTTCTCTTTCTTCCTGGGCCAATTTTGCTAATAGATGTCCTTTGAAGAGTATCTGTTTCATCAAAGTTTTCAAACGTAGAAATACTAAGTTGTTCCTAAGCATGTTTTTTAATCCTCTGACTTAAAAGACCACCTTCTTGCTCCTTTGGGCCTTCTCTAATTCTGAGGTTGTTTATTTTTGTCCTATTTTTTTCTTGATACTTGCTGATGGACTATTATTCAACTTTTCAAAAAACTTAATAGAAAACCCTTTATTTTGTTCTGTTTTTTTTTTGTTTGTTTGTTTTCAGTTTAAACAGTTTCTGCTCTTGTTTTCTTGGGCTTGTTTTTCTGTTGTTCTTACTCTGATGTCAGAAATGGAGAGCTTCATTCTTTAATTTTGCATCACTCTTCTTTTCAACTGAACATGTATGGAGGGACAACAGCTCCCTTCAAGAGTGACTTTCTTTGTCATCCCACGGGTTTCAAAGTGTGGCCCTCTCACTTTCATTATGTTCTAAGTACTTTGTAATTTCTACCTGTAGTTCCTCCCTAGCCCATTCAAAAAAAAGGTATTGGGCTTGGTGGTGCCCCTCTATATATATATATTTTTTTTTTTGGTGCAGGGTCTCACTATGCATGCAGTCCACATTCATAGCGACCTTCCTGCTTTTTGCCTCCCATGTGCTGGGATTACAGGCGTGCGCCACCGCGCCCGGATTGCATCGCCGGCTCAGCGCACCCGAAGGCGGGGTCAGCACGGCTGGGGGAACCAAGGATCGAACACTGGTCCCTGCGCTTACCTAAGCAAGCGCTTAGTCCGCTGAGCTATACCGCCGGCCCTTGGTGCCCCTCTATAATCCCCGCTCTCTCTCCATGAATTTGAGGCCAGCCTGGGTTTCGTGAGTTCAAGGCCAGTATGCACTACCTAGCAAGACCCTATCTCCAAAACAAAACCAAGTCCTTATTCTTACTGTATTGGAACTCACTAGCTGTTTCTGTAATGATTCATGCTTCTGACTTTTCTAAATGTAATCCCCTACTTTACATTCATGAGTGTAAGGAAAATCCTCGGTTATTTCTAGAGGTTTTGCTGCTTCGCCTTTAGCTTCCAAATTCATAGTTTTCTTGGATATTTTTCCCCCTATACTGGAGGTGGAAGCCAGGGTTTCACCCACCCTCCTATGCACCGAGCCCTGGACCTAATTTCCTTTCATTTTTATCTTCTTTTTCATCATAAAGACATTGGGTAGTCATTTCACAATCTTGGAAAGGCTCTCCTCTCCCCACTACCCTGCAGCATTCCCTTCTGGAAAACCAGAAAGGGCAGACATGTTTGCTCTTTCCTATTCCATTTATGTCCTTGTTATCTTTGTGCAAATCCCACCATCATCATGTTGTAGCTTTAAAATAAATCTTGATATTTAGCACAGTGAAACCCTCTGCTTTGCTCTTCTCCAAGCTTCACAGCTAGTCTCGGCCCTTCATCCGAGTATAGCATTTAGCATCAGGCTACAGACTTCCGTGAACATCCTGTTGGAATGTTTTTATGTCACTGAGATCCTGGCTTGGGGACAATTGTCATCTTCACCCTGGTGGATTCTGCACCCCTGGACTTTGCTGTATTCTTCTGGGGCACGACACAAACATACCACTGGGATCTCTGACTGCCTCAAGCGGGAACCATGTTCCCTGAAGGTTGTTCCTACCCCTGGCTGAGCCCCAGGCTCCTGCAAAAGATGCCGTGAGCTCCAGGTTGTCACAATGTCCCAGGCTCCTCTGGCTCCCCACTCTCCCTCTGTCTGTCATGGGTATTTCTCCACATAAATCTCATTCCCATCCAAAGCCATCTTGGCAGCTGTTTCCTGGTGCAACAACCAACATGCCATCCACGGATCTAGACTTTATGCTTTTTAAGAATTTCCTACACTGAGCATTAGGCTGAAAGTTAGTTATTAGCAGTATGGGCACTTCCAGCTAGTTGAAAGGCAAAGAAAATGTGATGCTTTTTCCTCCCTTGGCTATAGACAGAGGCCACAATAGGTTGTGGTTTCAAACATTAGCTCAAGAGAAGGCAATGTCCTCTAAGTATGCTGCTAAAGTGCAGGGCCCATGTGAAGCCCAGACCTTGCCTGAGGGGTTACAAAAATGTTAAGTTCTCATTGAAAACTACATGTAGACATTCATTTAAGGGATAAACAGGGGCCTACTTCACCCCTGATGTAGGTCAACACAGTCCATTTTATTTGCACAAAAGCAATGACTTCAGAGGAAAGAAAGGACATGCTTTTATTTTTATTTATTTATTTATTTTGAGGAACCAGGCATTGAACTCAGGCCCTTGCACTTGCCAGGGAAGTGCTTATTCCATTGAACCATCTTCCCATCCCCCAAGGACATGCTTTTAAAGATCCAGTTAATCACAGAAACCAAACCCAAGATGCCATTCAGTGTATTTCCCACTTGAGCACTAGGCCACCCTCGTGCTTGAAGGTGGGTCCTCTCTCTTGCTGTCAAACTCTATCATTTCACAATAAACTGCCTGATACCATATGATGGCCTGTGAGTCTTGTCTAAAATGCATTGTCAGAGACACAGAGAATCGAGGTTTGATGCCAGTTCCTTGAGGTGTTAGGACCCAACTTCCTGGTAACAGCAGTCTTACATATCTAGTGGTATTTGCCCCAGGTAAATGACGCCTGGTAATCCACACCTGTAAGTAGACATGGCACCTCCTCGCAGCCAAAGAGGAAGCTTTTCACATCTCTTCTCCTGGGTTCTATCCAGAGGAGTGTGGCTAAAGTGGCTGTGGTGTGAATCTGGAGATCTTTCATGTCTGCTCTTGCCTGTTGGGGGACTACACTGTCTCCTCAGCGTGAAGAAGTCTGAGATGAGAGACCAGACTCCTCAGCCATTTCCGCTGAGGCCCCAGCTGAGTGGCCCAGTGCCAGCTGCTCTGTCACTGTGTGAAGCCAGGTGAGCGTGCCAGAGCCAGCCAGCCATGTGCCCCATCTTTCTCCAGAGTCACTGACAGCAGTGCACTGGCCCTTGCCTTTAAGCTACCGAGTCTTTGAGGAGGTGTGTAAAGCAACAAATATAACTAAAATTTGGCTTCTGATTTGTGTGTTTTTTTGAGTTTAAAAATTTTTTAATTTTTTTAAAAAACAGTAGCTTGCCAAGCTGTTCATACCAGACTTGAACTCATTATGTAGCCCAGGCTGGTCTCAAACTAATAGCAATCCTACCATCTCAGCCCCCCAAGTGCCACCATGCCCACCTAAGTATCTTTTTTTTTTTTTTTTGTCATTTTCTGCTTGTAGCAGGGGAAATGACTTTCATATTTTTACTTTTCATTCATGAACAACTAATTCTATTAATCTCCCTGTAGAGTCTTGCAGATTACCCATGATACATGTGAACTGTGAATAATGGTGGCTTTCTTTCTTCCTTTCCAGACCTGTCACTTGTTCCCTCTCTTTCCTTCTGTCATTGGATGCCATCTCCAAACGAGTCCTGATTTACAGTGTCCTAATAGCGTCCTTCTCCCTGTCTCAGGGACAGATTTCCATATCTCACCAGTAATTGTGCTGTTCGTTGTAGGTTTTTTTTGAGGATATCTTTTATTTTACAAGGAAATCCCTTTCCACATCAAGTTTACTCAGAATTTTTAATCCGAAGTGGATATTGAATTTCATTAAACTTTTTTTGTATCCACCTACCTACAGATTATGAAATGAGTTTCATTTTTTATTTTGGTTTAATAGGCTGATTTTACCATACTAATGAAACCTTTATCTTTGAAATAAACCAAATTTATTCCTGAGATGAAATTTTCTTCTCTTAGTACTGGCTTCTGTTTGCCAATATAGTAGTGAGGATTTTTCTATGCCTATGAGTGAGATTGACCTATAATTTTCCTTTCTCACAATTTTCTTGTTTAGTTTTGGAATCAAGATCATGATTACTTCATTTAAGTGGGAAAATAGTTCCCTTTCTATTTTCTGGAAGAGTTTGTGCAGGATTAGGGTTACTTTTCCATAACTGCTCGGTAAATTTTACTCATGAGAAAATCAGAGCCAAGAAGTTTCTTTAGTGGAAAGCTTTTTAATTACCAGTTTCACTTAATACTTGTAAAACTATTCAGAGCTCTCTTCTCCTGCATTAATTAACATTGAAAATTATGTTTTGTGAAAAAAAGTCTGTTTTCTCTGATTATTCAAATTGATGGGCATAAATTCCTATTATTCACTTATTTTTCATGTCTGTAGGATCAGTAATGATACTTATTTTATGTTTATTTTCTATTAATTTTTCCCTTAAATCTTTGTTGTATTTTTTTTAACTTTCTTTGGGTTTAATTTGCTGAGTTCTTTCCCTAATGTCCTGAGTTGGATATTTGTTTCATTGATTTTTCAGCCTTTCATCTCTGAGATACTGGAGTAAGAACAGGGCTTCAGTTACATCCCTTTTGTTTGTTTTCTTAGTGCTGGAGATTGAACTCAGACCCTTAACATGCTCTTCCAGTGGAGCTATGCCTACCTCTCTTCCAAGATTTGATATGCAGTTTTCTTATTATAATTAATTGCAAATGTCTTCTATTTTTTATGTTTTTAATTCATTGAGCATTTAAAAATATATTTATTGACTTCCAGACACACACAGATATCCTGATTTGCTTCTTGTTATTGACTTTAAGCAAATCTAAATTCCAATAAGAGAATATTCTTTATGTGACTCAATACATTGAAGTCGCTTCATAACTAGGACATGGTCAACTTTTTTAAATGGTTCATGCTTGGGCCAGTAAGACAGCCCAGTGGACTAAGTGCCTGCTTGGAAAGCACAGGGACTGGAGTTCGATCCACAGTACCACATGCTGCCCCAGCCCCACCCCTGAGCATGCAGAGCCTGCTCCCTAGTCCAGAATGGTGACTCACACCTGTAATGCCAGTGCTGGGAAGGCTGAAAACAGGAGGATCACTATGAGTCCAAGCTGCGTAGTGAGACCCTGTACCAAATACATACATACATACATGCATACGTACATACAGTACAATGGTCCTGGCTCACCTAAAAGGCTGTGTACTCTACACTCCACACTCTGGGCATCCCTATCAACTTAAATTTTCTAATCATGCTGTTCAAATCCTCCATATGTTGGTTGATTTTTAAAATCTAATCATCCTATCTGTTACTAATTAGATTTTAAAAATCTAATCATCCTACCTGATGCTTGTGCTTGTTTCTTTTTCTTTGCTTCCTTTCCTTGTCTTCCCGGGTGTTACTGGTTGAATGTAAACTTCCGGTTTGCCCTGGACCTTCCCGGTGAACGGACCCGTGTGTCTGGCCGTGATTCCTTTTACTTAGCACATGTCAGCTAAATCTCATCCCATCATTTTACTCTCAGCTTTTTATATTTCTGCTTAAGAGATCCTCTAGTACATGGGTTTTTGTGTCTGATATGATGAACTTTGCCTTTTAATTGGAGCAATCAGTCCAGGCACACCTAGTGTAATCACAAACATATTCAGTTTTAAATCTACCATCTTACTAAATGCTTTCTAGCTTTCCTGCTTATTGGTATTCCTGTGGGTTTTTTTTTTTTTTATTGTCTTTTGTGGGGGGGTTGCCTTTTTAAGAGACTAACTGCATTTTATTAAGCCATCTCCTTCGTCCATTAGCTTAGATGAAATATTTTCTTTTACAAATAGTTAATAATAACCACAAAATTGCAACAGGTGTATCAAAGTCAAATACAGTAACACCTCAGGTCACAAATGCTTCTGTTTGGGGCCGGGCAGATGCCTCAGTAGAATAAGCGCTTGCCTGGCAAAGCACAAGGGCCTGAGTTCAATCCCCAGTTCTGCCAAAAAACAAAAACAAACAAATGCTTCTGCTTGCAAATAAAAACAGGTTCATAAAATTTTGCTTCCATTGGCAAACTCCACATCAGGTGACAAACATGACCATGGCCATCTCCCCCAAAATAGTCAAATAAATTGTTTGTAAATGGAGATGCCATTATATTATTTGGCATCTTTGTTTATTTCCAGGATACTGCTTGGATCTTATCACACTTACATTCCATACACCCCTATACCTATTATTTTAGAATGAAGTGATCTCCCTGGTGGTGCAAGGCAACCCTCTCTGAGGGTTAGGAAGTTGGAATGGGCACAGAGGTGCCCTCTGACCTCTACTGCAAGGTGTCTGGGTCCTCCGCTGGGAACAAGCCTGGGGGAAGGGCACTTTGTGGGGCCTGGAGGCACTTGGATGCTGCACACAAGCCTGCTCACTGCCGCTGGGCAAAGACCAGAGCCCAGCCTGCGCTGTCCTCCAGCACCCTCGCTGGTGCCCTTGCAGGGGGCTTGCCCAGGTGGCTTCCTGGACAGGCTCGCAGCCCAGAGGCTGGGGAAAAGCGTGAGTGTCCCAAGCAGGGAAGCTGCATTGACTTGACCATGGAAGCGAGACGGCATTGCCGTGTTGCGCCATAAGCCACACAGGTGCTGGGGAAGGAGACACAACACCCACCTCTAGATAGGACAGATGTCACAGTCATGTTGTAAAATGAGCCTGTGGGTTGGGAGATATTTTTGTGGCCTTGTTTAGAAAATACTATCTGCCACAGCCCTCCCCCAGCCTATGTCCTCTCTTGAAGTTATGAGTGTATATATATATAATTTTATCCAAGGGATATTACATTTCAAATAACCAACCTCTATTTGAATATTTTTTCCTTAATAGTAGAGATGTGTGGCTTTCCTGTGCTCACTTGTTTTTTGAATTAAAAAGATCACACACGCACTTCACACAAAAAAATGTATTATATAGAATTTAAAACACAAAAGTATTTATTGCTCAGCTCCAACAACCATTCACCTCTCTCCCCGTGCCCATGTCTTCTTTTAAAATTGTTATTGAATAAATACACACAACATGAAAGCAGCTACCTTTGCCATTTTCCAGGGCACTGTTCAGTGGCAGCGGGATTCGCCTCTACTTTGGTCTCCATCTCTCTGGAGCATGGGATGAATCCCAGCCCTGGGCTGATAAGACTGCCTGGGAAATAGCAGGTGTTTGCAGTTGGCCTTACCCTGGGATAGTTCTTTATCTTGGTGGATAGCAGGTGCCTAAGTGTCTGATCTGTGACCAGCTGTCCCTCTCTCAGAAACTTCTCTATACCAGCAGATGCCCTTATGGCTCTCACTTTACCAGCATCTACTTTATTCTGGCCAGAATAGTCATTCTTACGGGCACGCTAACTGGGAGGACAAGTGTAAGGGCAGGCGTTTGATCAAGCAAGACACAGAGAAGGGAAATAACAGAATCAGGCTATTGCCTACAGATCCTAGAGAAAAGAAGGGCCTCCGCCAGGGCTGGTCAGCATTTCAGAGCCAGTGGAGGTAGGGAAGGAGAAAGACAGAGAAAGGGAAAGAGACACAGACAGAGATGGAGAGACGGAGAGGGTGAGACAGAGACAAAGAGACAGAGTCAGAGAGAATGGGAGACAATGACAGATACATAGAGGCCCCTGAGGACTGTGCCTTTATTGAAGTCCCTACTATACCCCTTAAGCCTTCCAGGAGGGCCATAGAATGCTGGCTTAGGGAAAACACACCGCTATGGCTTGTGTTTAGGTGTCTCTGTCTTTCTCCTTCCCTACCTCCACTGGCTCTGAACTGTGGACCAGCCCTGGCGGAGGCCCTTCTTTTCTCTGGGATCTGTAGGCAATAGCCTGATTCTGTTATTTCCCTTCTCTGTGTCTTGCTTGATCAAACGCCTGCCCTTACACCTGTCCACCCAGTTAGCGTGCCCGTAAGAATGACTATTCTGGCCAGAATAAAGTAGATGCTGGTAAAGTGAGAGCCAGAAGGGCATCTACCCCCAAAAAGCTTCATGCAGTCACAGATGAGGCTTTTCCAAGGTGGCTGGATCTAGAGTGTGTGATGCTGGGATCAAGGGTGTGTGGTTACTAAATTAGTCCACTGACTGGTTTGGCATAGCTCTGGGTGTGGATAATGGGGAGGGCCACCCGGGTGTGAGTGCTACCTACCTCAAGGGCATGTAGCCTGGGTACAGTATAAGGGACAGAAAAAGTAAGTGCACTGTCTTCACTTGCTACTTCTTCCCTGCTTTGCTGCCTTCTGCCTATCATGCATGTTTTAGCCCATGCGACGTCCCTTGACCATGCCACCCTGCCTTGAGTCCTCTACAAGCTGTGAGGACACAATAAACCTTCCCTCCCTTCACATCAGGTGAAGGATATTTGTCTCAGCAACAAGAAAAGTGACTAAGATACACACCCAAGGGTCCTTGATGCTGTGCTTCTTCTTGGTTGGATGGTGGTCAGCACTGTGGGGGTTGGGTTTGGGCCAGTATGGTGGGGGACATGGTTTTATATTACTAGGGAAGGGAAGCTTCAGCCAGGTACGATTTGGCAATGTATCATGAGTTTCAAACAACTATGTCAGCCCTAGCAGTGGATCCTGAGAAGGCAACCACAGAAACAAACTTGGGATATGTGATATTAAACGCAATCACAGTGCTAGATGTCGTGTAAGACATGTACAGCAGGTTGGTCATGGAGCAGTAAAAGGATTCATGAACAATCAAGGAATATAGAAAAGACAAGAGTGTGTTTAGATAGGAGGACACTGTCAAGACTGAATTTTCAAGAGAAGAATCACACCATCAGGGTAAGATTTTTTTTTAAATAAGGGATTTAAAATGTGGCAGAGCGTGTAAGTTGGTGAGTACAGCCATCTCAGAAATACATTTTCCAGAATGTCTTGTTCCTTGTTAACCTCCCAAGAGCACCTGTTTTGTCACTAAAGTTGCACATCAGAGGGCCAGCAAGATAGCTCAGTGGACTAAACGCCTGCTTAGGCAAGTGCGGGGACTGGGATTTGATTCCCAGGCACCACGTGCCACACAGGTCTACCAAAACTGGGCATGGTTGCACATACCTGTAATCCCAGTGCTGGGGAGGCTGAAAACAGGAGGAGCACTATACCAAATGCATAAAATAAATGAAAGTGAACATCGGAGTTGCAAGTTGGCAAAGTCACTTACTTCCATCCACAGAAGCCCCTTTAGTTTTAGATAAGGATATCAGACCCCATCACTCTTTGAGAGAGGATGAGTCAGGGTGCACTGGGGTGAATGAGCGGGCCCTGTAATTATTTTCATCTCGGGTTATTTCTACTCACCAATGGTACAGTGCCTCATGACTGCCCGTAATATGCTGGGCAAGATTCCATCAGCATGAGACTTTGGTGGTTTGAGCTTTAGCCCCTTTGTTGTCATATAGCCCCATTCCCATCTCATTAAACTGAAACTCCACAGTCATATAACAGTGACTCCCTACCCCCTCTCCCCAGCTCCTGGTAAGCACGATGCCATTGTATGTCCCAGTGATTTTGACATTCTGAGTACCTCCTGTAAGTGCAGTCAGACTTTCTGTGGTTTCTTTCACCTAACAGAATAACCTCAGATTCATCTCTCATAGCCTATAGCAGAATTGCCTTCCTTTTAAAGGCTGGATGATATTTCCATGTCTACACGTGCCATCTTTTGCTTGCCTACTCATCCCTGAACAGGTCAACTTCAGTGTCAAGACTGGAGCTGCTATGCACCTGGGTGCACAGACACCTCCTGGAGAAGCTGCTCTCAGTTCCTTGGGTATCTACCAGCAGCAAAATTGCTGGATCGTACAGTATTTCTGTTCAGCTTTGTGTGGGCCTTCCTTACTGCTTTCCACTGCGATTGCATCATTTTTGCATCCCCACTGGCAGTGCACAAGGGTTCCAGTATCTTCACATCCTCACCAACAATAATTATTCTATTGTTTTTGTTTTGATTTGATGACTGATCCAGTCGCCTTGCTTACAGGTCTACTAAGACTCTCTATCTCTTCATGAACTAGTCTTGAGAGGTTTGTTGTTTCTAGGAATTTGACCACTTCACCCAGGCTATTCGATTTGTTGATGTACAGTCATGAATAGTGGAGTCATAATCTTCCTCCTCATTTCTGTTAGCATCAGTCAGAAAGCCCTCCTTTTATTTCTGACTTCAGTGTTGGAATCTTTCCTCTCTTCTCTGGGGCCACCCAGAGAAACATTTGTCAACCTTGCTGCTGCTCTCTTTCAAAGAACCAACTTCTGGTCTCCTGAATTTTCACTCTTGTTTTCCTCCCTCCCCCCCTTGCTCTAATCTTGCTTGTGCTTCTGCTGCCTTTGGACTTAGATCGTTCTGTGCATGGATCATCAGGTTGTAAAGATAGTGCTATAGTTTGGACCTGCAAGTGTCCTCTGAAGGCGCATGTGAGGGAGCTTCGGTCCCCAGGTCCTGGTGCTTGTGGGAGCTGGTGAAACCTACGAGGGGCTTAGCCTAGCAGGAGGGTCTCTGAATTATTGGCAGCCCAGCCCTTCCTCCTGTCGCTGTCTCTTCTGCTTCCTGGCCATCAGGGGAGGATTTTGCTCAGTGCATGTCGCTCACCACTGGCCCCAGAGCAGCAGGCTGATGAACCCTGAAAAAACCTCTGAGTCAAAATACACCTTTGTTCTTTATAAGCTGCATGTCTCCGGGATTTGTTAACAGAAATGTAGAGCTAGCATAGGTCACTGACGATCTTGCTCATTTTTTTTTTGACATAAGTGTATATAGCTATCAACTTCCTCATTAGCACTGTTGTTGCTGCATAGCATAAGCTTTATTTTATTGTACTTTTATTTTTATTTGTGTCTATTTTCTAATCCTCTCTGTCATGTTTTGGGATTTTTGCAAAGTGAACAATACAATACAGGACACATAAGATTATTTTATAATGAATCGCCTGACAAGAATCAATTTCTTTCTTTTATTTTGTGGTAGGGAGTATCAAACTCAAAACAGGCAGGCCCATATGCTGCTGGTCTATCTCCCTGACCTCTAACCTCCAAGAATCATATACAGGGAGTGCAAGAAATCTGTCCACACACTAAAGACTAAAGAATTCAGCTGTGGGCCTGGATCCTAATATCCTGCATAAGTTCAAGCAAAAACTTAGAGCACGTAAGAATGCCTTGAACAAGTTCAAATAGAATCTAGACCCCACAACTATGTCTCACGCAGGCCCGCTTCATAAATCCATGCTGGGAAGGCCCAAAGGTCAGCGGTGGAAGCTAGAAAGTCTGTGCCAGCAGGCTGAAGGGTCTGCCCTGGAGCCAGGAAACAAGGCTCAAGCTAAGAACCAGAGCTCCCCTGAAAAGTACCACAGCGTCCTCAGCAGCGGTGAGGTCCTGAGTCTCTCTGAGGATGAGGAAAGCCGAGTCCCCATCAGGAAAGCCAATGACAAAACTTCTCCAGGAGACTGAACAGTGCTCCATCCTCCCCTTGGGGGGGCCAGGAAGCAATGCTCCAAGTGATGACCAGAGCTCCTCAAAATAAACCATAGCCACTCTCAGGGACAATGGGGACCAAGATCGTCCTCTAATGAAAACAACTAAATTCACCAGGAAAGCCAGCATGACAAGGTTCACCAGCAGAACAGCCCAAGAGAACCAGCAGCTTCTGACAGCTTCTCCAAACAGCTTCCCTAACAGCCTTTCCAGTTCTTCCTCTTCTTTTTTTTTTTTTTTTTTTTTTTTTTTTTGTATTTTAGGGAAGGGTCCACAGAGTCTCACTATTAGATTGGACTTGTAGTGATCCACCTATTTACAGCCTCCCAAGAGCTGGGATTACAGGCATACGCCACCACGCCCAGTCTCAATTGCCATCTCAATGCACTCTGGGGGGTGGCCGAACCCCAGACCCTGTGCCTGCTTGCTGGCACTTTAATCCTCTGAGCTATTTGGCCAGCCCTACTCCAGTTCTGCCTCTTATGCTGCTGGCAGCAATCCTCAGGTGGGCCTCTTGCACCCAAAACCATCCTGGTTCAATTCACCTGGGTGTAACATGTTGACCACCAGTTGGTAATCCACCACCCCCTCCTGGGACCCATTGGTTGTTTCGTAAATGTGCACAACTTTGTGAAATTCTCCAGCTTCATTTTGTTACAGATTTTTACCTCCATCCTTCTATGGTCGGAGAAGGTACTTTCTAAAATCTTCTAAGACCTAACTAGTGACCTAATACCGGTCTGTCTTGGCGACCGCCCCGCACACACCTGAGAAGAACATCGCGCTGCAGGTTCCGGGCTGTGGCCCGCACGCCCCTCATACTCAACCGCCGAGCCGGTCAGCTGAGGCATTCAAGTCCTGATTCCTTACTGCCTTCTGCCTGGTTCTTCTTCCCACTGCTGAGAGTAAGATTTAAGGTCTCCAGCTATCATAGAGCTGTCCCTTTCTCCCTTCTCAGTTTTTGCTTCAAATACATTGATGGCATGGTAAGGGAATGTTATAGTTCTTACATCTTCTTTGAAATGAATGTTTATAACTCATATCTTTGTTTGTTTACATTTGCAGACATGCAGCCTCCTTCTTCCTCTTGTGGATGATTTTCTCATTTGAAGTTTGTTTTTCCGACAGCATCGCCACCCTGCCCTCTGTTGGTTGTTGTTTCCATGGGATATCTTTTCTTATCCTTTCACTTTGAAACTATGTGTGCTTTTGGATCTAGAGGGCGTCCCCTGTAGGCGGAATATAGTGGAACGTGTTTTCCCAATCACTGATTTTTGACTGGAGACTTTAATCCACTTACATACAAAATATGAGGCAGGATTTACTCCTGTCTCTTGTTATTTATCTTCCATATGTCTACAGATTTTGTGTCTTATATTTTGTGTTACTGTCTTCCTTGGGCGTTTAGTTGAATTTCTTTGTGAGGGGGATGTCAGAAATCAAACTCAGGCTCTTCTTGTGCCACTGAGTATACCCTGAGCCAAGTTTGGTCGAATTTTTGTACGCAATGTTTCAATTCCTTTCTCACTTCCTCTAGCGTACGTTCTATAGCTATTTTCTCCATGGTTATAGTGATAATAGTTAATATATTAAAGTTATAAAACTCTAATCTGAATCTGTACCAGCTTCAATAACATAAAAACTCTGCTTCTTTACAGCTCTGTCCTTACCCCACCTTCGGTTGTTCATGGTACAAAATTATATGCTTACACATTGTGTTCCAAGAAATTGGTACCAATAATTCTTTCAAATGTATTAGTGTCTTAGACTGTGGGAGAAAGCTCTCCAGTTACAAAATTATATTCATACTAACTTTTAGACTACTAGTTTTAGAGTGCCTTAGTCTCTTAAATTATATAGAAAACAAAATATTATTAAAATATGCTATCTTTTGTAATTTCTCATGTATTTACCTTTACTGAGAAGTTAATTTTTTGTGGTGGCATTCATTCATTCATTGTCTAGTGTGCTTTTGTTTCACCTTAGAGAATTCCCTTGACTATTCCATGCAAAGCAGTAACAAACTCCCTAAGTGTTCTTTATCTGGAATATCTTAAATTCTTTCTCACTTTTGAAGAATCATCTTGCTAGGTACTATTTCTGTGACTAACAGGTTTTTTCTTTTATCATAGACATTATGGATTACGTTATCCACTGCTTTCAGACTTCCAGTGTTTCTTATGAGAAATCTGCCAGTCATCTGATCGAGGGTCCTTTGCTTCTCTCTTGCTTCTTTCAAAATAAACTCTTGATCTTTGGCTTTTCAAAATTTGCTTGTGACGTGTCTCAGTCTAAGTCTCTCTATGTTTATCCTAGGGTGTTGGATGCTACATTTATGTCCTTAATCAAATGTAAGAAGTTTTCAGTCATTATTTCTTCAAATATTCGCTTCACCCTGTGTTGGGAGCAGCTGCAGTTGGAAAGCAATTACGGGCACAGGACGAAGCCAGCCCAAGAGCGCGGGAGCTCCTCAAAGTTTGCTGTTGCAGTCTGCTCACGGACTGCTGAGAAGAGAGGCTGAGCTTAATAAGCTCTCTAGGGTATAAATATAAGCTCTACTCTTCTTGGGCAGTTCCCCTCCATTGCTCAAGAGAGAGAGGAATGCCACCTCATCCAGTTTTTTTAAAAAATCATTTATTTATTTATTATTTGGTACAGGGTCAGCTCAGACTCATAGTGATCCTCCTGCCTCAGCCTCCCCAGTGCTGGGATTACAGGGGTGCACCACCACACCTGGTTTGGGTGGCCGGCTCGCCAAGGGGCCAGCACAGCGTGCAGTACCAGGGATCGAACCCGGGTCCTTGCACTTACCAGGCAGGCACTTAGACCGCTGAGCTAACTTCCCACCCCTGATCCAGTTTTTGTCTCTTGTCTGTCTTTTCCTTGTTCTCACCGCCATTGCTTCCCAAGATACAGCAAGTGCTCAGCAGATCCCCATCATCCCTTTCTGGTCTCTTTTCCTTCTGGGAGTCTGCAGTGTGCACGTTCACGTTTCTGGTGAGCCAGCCAGTCTGAAGAGCACTGTTTGCATTCCCTCAACCTTTTTTCTTTCTGTTACTCAGACTCGATAATTTCCACTATCCTCTCTCCATTGATTTTCCTCTTTTCCTGCTTAAATCTACATTTAAATTCCTCTAGGATTTCTTTTATTCTAGCTACTATATTTCTCAGCTCCAGAGCATTTTGTTTTGTAGGTATTGTACTTCTTTGTTGAGATTTGATTGTTGCTCTTCTGTCATTTCCCTTTTCCCACTTCTTGTCTGTCTGTTTTCTGGGCATCTTTATAAGAGTTGTTCCAGTCTTGGTCTAGCAGAACTGCCATTAAGTCTTTTTTGACCATGGTTTCTGTTCATTTCTTTTCCCCTTTGAATGTGCCACACACTGTCCTGTTTCTCTGTATGCCTGTGGCTTTTGTAATTAAAAATTGAACATTTGAGTCCAATAATGCTGTAACTCTGGAAATTCCTTTTCCTCAGTGTTTGATGGAATTTGTCATTTTGTTTTAATTGCTGTAGATTTTCTCTGTGACAGAGATCACATTAAAGTACAAAGTTTAGTGCTTCTCTTGGGCTTTCTGGGCCTGTGCCTCTCCTCTGGCATATGGAGTTGCTTTCTAATTTCCCCTGCATGCACAGCTGCTTTTGAACATCTGGTCTTGAGTGTCTGACTCTCCAGAGAGGAAAAAAAAAAAACACAGGGAAAGCCACAAGGCCTTAGCCCTGTGGGCTCTGAACCCACTTCAATCACAAGAAAAGAAGCTTGCACCACCGAGAGAGGTGGGGCGGCCACGACCAGTCTTTGCACCTTTGATCATCCGTGTCTCTAACACTTAGAGGACAAGGTCCTCTTTGGTCACCTTGACTCCCATAAACTAATGTCATCTGCTCTGCTCAAGGAGAGCATGGAATACTGCCTGTCACAGGGATGAATTTGGAGGCCAATACCTGCTGCCATGCTGAGCTGAAATCAGCACCAATTAGCCCTAACTTAGGGCCCCAGCCCTCTCCAAGAGGAGCAAGCCTTCTGTAGATGTGAGAGTGCCCCAATGGCTCCGTCAGAGGGACCCACAGTGCGGCTGCCCAGAGGAGGAGGCCGACCCTGAGTGATCCCAAACCTACCACCCCCTAAATCTCTGACTATAGATATTTTAAAGCTCCAAAGGTATAATTTTTAATATGGCACCATTGAAATGTTATTTACATCCATTCCAAAAGCACAGTCCAGTGGTGTTCGGGATATTCACAGCACTGTAAGACTGTGATCATAGTCTAATTTTGGAACAGTTTCCTACTCCCAGAAAATAAACCCATAAGCAGTCATTCCAGAGTCTGTCCCCCACAACAATGCATACATACACATACAGACACTCGCAACCTCCAGGAACCTGTAATCTACTTTCTGTCTCTATGGTTTTATCTATTCTGGATAGTTCACATGAATGAAACCATACAATATGTGGTCTTCGGGGATTGACTTTGTTTGCCTGCATAATGTTCTGAGGTTCATCCAGGCCATAGCAAGCATCTATGATCCATTTCTTTTATAGACAAAGAGTATTCCATTGCACAAGTACATCCTTTTATTTACTTACCCATTCACTGATGGGCATTTGTGGTACTTCCACCCTGTTTACTATTATGAATAATGCTTCCATAAACAGCTTTGTACACACTTTTGTGTGGGAGTATGTTTTTATTTCTCTTGGGGATGTGCTGAAGAGTGGAATTTCTGAGTCATTGTAACTATATTTAACATTTGAGGATCTTCCTGGATATTTTCCAAGACTACTGTTTTTTTTTTTTTTTTTATAGGCAGTGTTCATTCAGAATTAGCACCAAACTTGCCACTTTTCTTGCTTCTCATCCATTCCTGCATCTCTGCATTCCCTCAAGAATCATCTTATAATTATTATTTCTTTACAAATGCCTTGTTTTTTTTAGGAATTAAACTTTAGATTGAGGGCGTTTTTTGGGTTTTTTGAGCCCTTTGAATTTATCATCCCACTGCCTTTTGGCTTTTGCCCCTTCTATTGAGAAATCATTGTGTCATATTTAGAGTTCCTTCAAGAAAAAGACTTTTCCTTTCACCCTGTTTGTAAGAAAGAGCAAGAAATGTTTGTCTTTAATTTTAATGGTTATACAACAATGGTCCACGCTCAGTGTTCTGCTTTGTATCTCCCAGGCCTCTTAAATCTGTACCCTGGCGACTTTGATCAATGTGGGGAATCTCTAAGCAATTTTTACCTCCTAATATCATTTCTGTTGCTTTTTCTCTCTCGTTTCTTCCCCTGGGACTGCAATCACATAAGTGTAGGGCTTGCTTATTGGCACTCGTCAGGATCCAATTTGATGTGACTGCAGCCTTCTTAGTCAAGACCACTATTTGGCCTGCTGGGTAGCTGAGACACACATAAGCCCTACAGGACAGACAGGACCCATGAAGAGTGTCAACCAAGAGTGGTGCTTGGCCTTGGATGCCCAGACTGGTTTTATTCTATTCTATTTATTTATTTATTTGGTGGTATCAGGGGGTTGAACTAGAACCTTGTGCTTACCAGGCAAGCACTTATTCCACTGAGCTGTCTCCCTGGCCCCCAGACTGGTTTCAACTGACACTGGAGCTGTCACTAGTTTTTGAGGAAGGCAGCCCGCCTTGGTCTATCTTCACTTGTGACCCTTTCCTTGCACCTAAGGTATGAGGATTCATGTGTTTCTCTGCCACCCAAGACACGTCTCTGCCCAAAAGCCTTCAGCCAGTTGGACTTTGAGCAATCTTTGATCTGCCGTGTCTTTCTTTGGCCTCAAAATACTTCCTACGTTTGGTGGCAAGTTCTTATATCAATTTCCAGCAATGTCACTTTGGTGGAGATTGTGTCTTCTGCCTCGCATTTAAGCCCTCTTGTTTCACTATTTTTTTTCTAGTTACACAAAGTGTTATCAAAAAAACACGGTGACGCTGCTGCTGAGGGCCATCCAGCACAGAAGCCGCTTCACATAGGCACTGCAGTATGTCCTTGCCTACCTTATTCCCTGGATCTGGTGCCATGCAACTTCAGGCTGTTGCCCAAAATAAAATGACCATGAAAGGGAAATGTGTAGCATCGATTAAAGATCTTAAGACAAGCATGGCCACACAACTAAAGACATCTACTAAAGAGGATTCCAGAACTGCTTCAGAGTGTGGCAAGAAGAATGGGACAATTGTGACTCCTGGGAGGGGCTCAGTGTCAGTGTGTCTTTTTTCTATAATACATTTTTTTAAAAAAATTATTTACTTGGTATAGGGTCTCACTATGCAGCTAGGACTCATAGTGATCCTCCTGTCTCAGCCTCCCCAGCACTGGGATTACAGGTGTGCACCATCATGCCCGGTCTTGGTGGCCAACATGGTGCACCTGGGGTTCTGGAGCTAGCGTAACATGAAGTACTGGGGATTGAACCTGGGTCCTTAACCTTGCCAGGCAAGTGCTTAGACTGCTAGGCTCTCTCCCCATCCCCCTAATCTTAAACATTTGTCAACCACACTTCATGTTCTTCTGGTAATTTGTTGATTCTTCTTTTCAGCTCTATGCTCTTGTACCTATCCATCAGCCTCTTATTTTCATTCGTTTAGTTTTTACTTCTAGCATTCTTCATGTGGTTCCTTACAATTATTTTTAAAGTTCTCCACCCCAACTCTCAATCTTGTCTTATTTGATCTCTTTGGATCTAGCAAGCATAGTTACTTAAAGTTGGAGGTAAGCCGGGCATGGTGGCGCATGCTTGTAATCCCAGCACTCGGGAGGCTAAGACAGGAGGATTGTTGTGAGTTCGAGACCAGCCTGAGCTACAAAGTGAGCTTAAGGCCAGCCTGAACTGCATAGTGAGACCCTGTCTCAAAAAAGACAAAAAAAATAAAAAAATAAAAAAAAATAAAGTTGGAGGTGACCCTACTGTGAGTTCTCCCCACATTGTGAGATTTCCTGTTGTATCTCCTTTTACTAAGCAGGACCCAAAGCCTCATGCATAGCTAACTTAGTGGCACCTCCCCTGAACAATAGGGACACACTGGCCAGGGAGATGGCTCAGTGGAATAAGCACTTGTCTGGCAAGCACAAGGGGACACACTTCCCCTGATAGGTAAAAAAGGTTTCCACATCATTCAGATGATATGGGCTTCTAATCCTACCTGTAGACACCTCTAAAGGGGAAATTTTGCATGATGAGAATGGGTTGTACCCCACCCTCCCATTGCAGGGCCAAAGCTTAAGGCCTGCTGCATGGGGTGCACTTGAGGTCACGGGGCCTCTCCAGTCCTTGCACAGCTGTGAAAGACTTCAGAGAGAAAGGCCCTCACTTCCTTCCCAGTGGAATGCTTCCCTGGCACTCAAGACAGCTTCTCCGGCATGAGTGATCTCACTCAACAGTTGGTTTAAAAATGCTTGCTGGATAACATTCTTGGAAAGACTAACCCTGACCCTCCCTTCTTACCTCAACAGCCTCTGGCCTCTAGCCCTAAAAGTGACAACTGGGGAGCTTCAGAGAAGGGTGAGAGTCCCTGAGGGTGGGGCTGGGGCAGGGGCAGGGGTGAGAGGATGATCTGTTTATTTTTATAACTGCCTACCTTATGGAGCTTTAATTCACATACCGTATGACTCATCCTCTTAAAATGACAATTCAGTGTTTTCAGTATAGTCCCACAACATTCAAATCTACTTTAATCACTTTTAGAATATTTTCATCATTCTAAAAAGAAAATGGTAATCCACTAGCACCCACTCCCCATTTCTCTCACTCTTCCCACCCCTAGATCCTGGAAACATCCAGTCTGCTTTCTGTCTCTATATATGAACCTGTTCTGGATAGTTCACATGAGTTAAGCTATATAATCTATGGTCTTTCCAGGCTGCCTTCTTTGTCTTAAAATAATGTTCTCAAGGTTCACCCAAGTTGCAGTGAGTTATTCCTTGTGATTGAGGAATACTGTTTCATTGCATAGATAGAACACATTTTGTTTATCCACTCGTCAGCTGATGAACATTTAGAATGTATCTACTTTCTTTTCTTTTTTTTTTTTTTTT
>PVKA01031915.1:0-10549 GCA_004027165.1 Ctenomys sociabilis | reverse complement strand
AAAAAACTTCACCTTACAAATGCAGGTGTTTTAGGTGTAATATTTAGGTGTTCAAGTTAACATCTGGAACATTTAACAATAAACAGGTATTTAATTTTATGTATTTGGTGCAGGGTCTCATTATGCGGCTTGGATTTGCAGTGATCCTCCTGTTTCAACCTCCCCAGTGCTGGAATTATAGGCTTGTGCCACCACTCCTGGTTTTTTTTTTAATGAAAGGAAGATACCTTATTGGTAAAGAGAAAAAGGAAGGGCAAGAAGATGGATAGCTATGTGATAAAGAATTAGGATAGGGAGCTAGGGAAAGATGAAGCCAGTGGGCCTTTGTCTTTAGCTGTTTCTTTTTTTCTTTTTTCTTTTTTTAAATTCATTTATTTATTACAGTGTCTCGCTACACATCACGGATTCTTTTTTTTGCGGCGGGGGGAGGTCAGCTCAGCCCGCCCTGGGGGGAGGGGCTGGCATGGCATGTGGTGCTGGCGCTCGAACCGCGGTCCCTGAGAGGCGCTTTAGACTGCGGAGCTATCTTACCAGCCCTGCTTCTTCTTTTTTTTTTTTTTTATTAATTTATTTATTTGTATTTTAACTTGAAGAGTGAAAAATAGAAGCAAAAGCAAATAGAAAAAATGACATAACAGGGTAACATACAACAATACATATGTTATAGAATTTCAAAACATGGATAGCTAATTATATATATATATATATATATATATATATATATATATGTTTTTATTTTTATTTATTTTTATTTTTTTGCATAACTGGGGATTGAACTCAGGCACTTACACTTGCCAGGGAAGCACTTATTCCACTGAGCCATTTCCCTGGCCTATATATATACATTTTTTAAATAAAACAATCCAACACAGATCATTAATCCACAATAGAAGTGGGTTATCCACAGAAGTTGTTGACTTGAGCCATTCATAGCTCAGTATATTAATATGACTTTACTTTATATATCTCCATTTTTATACTTTTCTGCTGGATGGTTAAGACCAAGTTAAAGGAAGATCTGTATAACAAAAAATGTAACTTTTGTATCAGATAAGATCAGTCAGGTACCCTCAGAGTTTATCCTGTAACCCTGTACTGCACTTCATAGATCCCTTGTCAGTGTCAGCCTTGTGGACGAGTCACAGCCATTGCTTTTCCATTTTGTTCTCTGTGAAAGCCTGAGAGAAAGTTTTCTCTCCATGTGACTCTCCTTAGGCACACTATACATCATTGATTGCATTCCTCTGTGGCCCCATAATCTTGATTAGAAAATTTGGGGCACAACTGAGTTCCATGATGTTACAGTACAAATTCTCCTATGTCTTGAGTCTTCACTTACCTTGAAAGGCTTGGACCAAAATGTTGGCTGACCTTGCAGCCTTTCTTTTTCTCCAATTTTTGATCTGAAAACTTAGGTTGTTAACCCTCCAGAAGAGAAGCTTATTATTACTCTGCAACATATGCAGTTCAGTTTACCCACACTATTAGTCTAAATATCAGACATCATAGGCATAACATGGAACATGTATTTTCCATCAAGTACTGAGATACTAAACTCTTAGTCTGTACAGAATATGAAGAAAATTAAAAAAAAAAAGGAATGAACATTTACATATATTTAGATAGATATTTAGAAATCCATCCACATGCATAATAGCATTGTATCAGGAACTCCTGGTCTTGGTGACTGGTGTGGTGTGCCCAAGACGGGCCCTCACGGCATGTGGTACCAGGGTTCATACCCAAGTCTTTGAGCTTATTTAGGCATGCTGAGCTATCTCTGTGGCCCTGAAAAGGTATTTATTATTTGCCTACTATATTACCAGGCAACATGCTAAGTGCTGGCAAAACAACTTTTAACTTTTATTGTTTTATCAAAATCTTCTTTGCATGTGTGAGATACACAGGCACAGCCTTATTCTCTGCTTTAGTGTGTATCAGCAGGAGACCTGTGAAATAAATCATATACCCAGATGGTAAATGAAGTTACTTAAAATATGTTTACTAATCTTGGAATAAGTACTCTTGAATCAAATGAAAAATTTTTTTTAACAGTTTTGAATTGCAAGTCATTATAGTAATTGTTGGGTAAACTTGTGCTCATAGTTGATTCTTACTGTTAGGGGTTTGAAATTAACATGCTGCCACTTCTTTTTTTTTCTTTTTTAGTGTCTTGTTCTGTAGTCCAAACTCACTCTAATTCTACTGCTTCAGCCTCTAGAGTGCTGGGATTATAGGCGGATATGCCGCCATGCCTGGTTCAACATACCTCTTTAAAGATAATACCATTTAGATTTTTAAAGAATGTTGTGTTTTAAAATTCATACCTTTTAAAAATAAAGTTCAGTCCTTTGAGAGAGAACAATTTCAGTTACCAACCAAGTGAAACATAACATTTTTGGTATACTTTTAGAGTGTAGAACAGAAATTCAATCTGTGTTTGAGGAAGTTAGTTTCTACTTACTTAGAAGGTGGAGTATTCACAGTAGCTATGCCAGAAGCTGAAGGTACGTGAATTAAAGGATATTTTTATTGGTCAGGTAAAATACTTTAAAAACTGATTTCTTGTTGCTATTTTTATAATTTTTTTTTTTTCAGGGTATAGTTTGTTCTTTGGTGTGAGATAAGCAGAGAACTGTAAGACAGTTACAAAGAGGAGCAAGTGGGGTTACAAGATTACAAGAACATATTTTTCTGTATAATGTGTGCAGAGTACAGTTAAGGTATTTTTAATTTGGTGCTTTTTTACCTTTACATTTTTCTAGACCAGTTCTTGGAATATGTCTCTGATTGGAAGGTGACTGGCTAGTTTGGCACATTGCCATTATCTGTTTGATGTTCTTGAATGGACCATCTATGGCAGCTGAGATGAATTAATTTTAATTGGCTACCTTCTCCTGTCCTCTTCACTCCCATCAGTGAAGATGAGGGTTAAGTCTGTGTTCAAATGAAATAATCTTCAGCCTCATTCAGCAAAATGAATATATATTAAGACTAGATTGAGATCCCACCTTTCACCTCTCAGACAAGTGATAACCCCAAGTTTGAAAACAGAATGTTGACAAAGCTGCCTCAGCATTTGCTGGTAGAAGTGTGAATTAGTCACAGCTCTGTAGAAGGCTTAATATACCCTGTGTCCTGTTGGCTCAGATCCATTTCTTGCCCTTCCCTTGCAGAGGGATTCCCCTCTGGGAGCAGTATTTCCTAGGCGGTTGATCTGCTTTGCTACTTTTGGCTCTTGGGAGCCATTGGTGGGGGACTGGATGGCAGGAGGAAGGGAAGAACCAAATAGTTCCTCTTTTTCTCATTTTTGACACCACCAGTGTCTGTAGGTGCCTTTTGGACTCCAGCTTCTGTTTTTTTGATCTCCGCCTGGAGCTTTGGGAGTACCGTCTCCCTTCAACCCTCCAAGAAGAGATGGGAGTTACTTTTTGGTCATGGTAGTATCCATGGGTTCTTAACCATTTCCTGTTTGACCTTGCAGTTTTTCTATCACATTTGTAAGCAATTTCTTATCTTAAGTTCCTTCTATTTCATATTCTTAAAGGGATGGCTGTTTCTATGAGAGGACCCTGATATGTACAGGAACATTGGGCAGTAGCATTTAAAGTTCAGGTGTATGTCTTTTGACCCAGTAATACCCGTTCTAGGAGTTTAATTTTCAGATGCATTTGTGCATGTGTGAGATACACAGGCACAGCCTTATTCTCTGCTTTAGTGTGTATCAGCAGGACACCTGTGAAATAAATCATATACCCAGATGGTAAATGAAGTTGTGAAGTTGTAGAAAGGAAGGTGGAAACTCTGTGAATTGATACAGAAAGAGCTCCAAGGTATCTTGTGAAGTTACAAAAGCAAAGTGTAAGGACAATATTCATTGTATACTACCATTTTTGTTTTTTTGGAAAAAGGAAATGCTTTATATTAAACAAGGAGCAAATAATACTTATTTGGGGAGGTTGACAGAGGATATGAGTAGGGAGGAAACTTCATTATATGCCTACTTTTTAAATTTAAAAAATATTTACATTTATCCAAACTTTTTAAATTTAGAAAAATTTTATGGGAAAATGGTATACTGGTATGAAAACTCTCTCGAGGGATTTGTTTTTGCTAAAAGATCATATATTAAAGCAGTAAAGTACTGTCTAAATTGTTAGCTGTTTATAGGAAACTAATGACCACTGTAAAATGCACATGCATATATATATATATATATATATATTTTTTTTTTTTTTTGTGTGTGTGTGTGGTACTGGGATTTGAGCAAGTACTCTACTACTAGCTACATTCCCAGTCCTAAAATTTTATTTTATTTTTATTTATTTATTTATTTTTTTGCGGAGCCAGGGATTGAACTCAGGCCCTTGCGCTTGCCAGGGAAGCACTTAGCACTGAGCCACCTCCCCAGCCCCTAAAATTTTATTTTTAATTGATAGTAATACTGATTGCACATATTTTTGGGGTATGCTATGATGTTTTGTTATATGTTTATACTTTTGAATATTAAAAAAATGACAGAATAGCTTTTAATTTTTTTTTTTTTTCATCTGAGACAGGGTCTAATGTAATTCATACTGGCCTTGAATTATAATGAATTATATAGCCCAGGTTGGTCTCCAACTTGTAACAATCTTCTTGCCTCAGCTTCCTGAGTGCTGGGATTACAGGTGTGCCAGGATAGCTTCCATTATATATGCTTTTAGAGCATACTTTTTATAATCACTTCTTCAAAAGTTATTATGGTCACTACCAAATGTTGGTACTGTGCTTGGCACAAGGGCCAGAGTGGTGAATAAGTCGGATGATTATCTTTTGTTTATGGAGCTTAGGTTTAGATAGCAGACAAAAAAGATAAAGGGATTTATAAAATAATTACAAATTGTGCTGACTGTGTTGAAGGAAGTCAAGAGATTGAAAGAGAAATAGGATATGTAGATGTGGCACATGGGGAGGGAGAAGTGTAGGGAAAGTGTGTGGCTAGAGACAACCTATTAGAGGAAATGCTCCTTCAGGTATAACCCTTAGGGGTAGTGGCTCAGGTAGAGGGAAAGGACCTGAGCTGGCCAAACCTGAGTGTATAGTTTGAAGAGAGTGAAGTGGGAGAGAAAGTTCAGGCCATTTAGTAGGCCTGAATGCATGCCTGACATGCCAACCCTGGGAGGCTGGGGCAGGAAGATCACTGCTAGTTTAAGGCAAGCCTGGGCTGCATAATGAGTTTAAGGCCAGTCTGAATACATATTGAGACCCTGTCTCAAACCAACACGTAGGTAAGTAATGTAGATTTTATTCTAAGTTCAGGATATCACTGAAGGATTTTGAACAGGGGAATGGTATTAGATTTTTAAGTTTTTTTTTTTTTTTTTTTGTGGAACCGGGGATTGAACTAGGCCATTTCACTTGCCAGGGAAGCGCTTGTTCTACTGAGCCATCTCCCCAGCCCCTGAGAAACCAGAAGAGTGTTTTTTTTTTTTTTTTGGCAGTACCTGGGATTGAACTCAGGACCCTGCACTCGCCATAAGTAATTTTAGTTAATATTTACATAGTGCCCTGTGTCAGGTTCTATCCTATGTGTGTTATATATCTTAGTATGTTTACTGTTTGCAGTGTTATCATCTTTATAGATAGGAAAATGGGGGGAAGATAAATAATTTGGTAGATTTCACAGACAGTAAATGGTGGAGCTGTAATTTGAACCTAGGGTTCTGATTGAGACTCTATATTCTTACTCCTTGCCTACCCTGATTTTTTAAAAAATATTTTGGGCTGCTGAGTGAAGGTGGATTGGAGAAAAAGGAGATGTGGGAACACCAAGGAGAATGTTGTTGCAGTGGTTTGGGTGAGTTTCAGAGGTTTGGTGGATTAAGGTGGTAGCTGTATTCATGAGAAGTACATATAAATTAAGTCTATATGAAATCCTGAAAAATGCACAAAGTAATAAAATAACATTCATATTCCCATTATTTAGAATTAATTCAATAACTCTGGATGTTATATGATATTGTTTTAGGGTTTTCTTTTCTCTGTCTTTTCTTCCTCCCTTTTTTTTTTGTTCTTGTGGTACAGAAAATTGAACCTAGGGCCTTTATGGTGAGGTATGTCTCCAGGGATCATTTTTTTTTGACAGGGTCTTGCTAAATTGCTATGTGAACTTGTGTTCCTCCTGCCTCAGCCTCCCAGAATGCTCAGATTACAGGTGTTTGCCGCCATACTCAAGCTTTTATTTATTTTATTTATTTTGGCGGAACCAAGGATTGAGCTCGGGCCCTTCCACTTGCCAGGGAAGTGCTTATTCCGCTGAGCCATCTTCCTCGCCCCTCAGCTATTTTTTTTAATAGAACATTACATTCAATCCCGGACCTGCTGTATCAGCTCTGCCCCCAGGGCATGTTGAGATGGTAATTGAGGCTGGGCATAGTTGCATTTAATCAAAATAATAAAATAACCATTCATGTTCCCATGATTTAGAATTAATTCAATAACTCTGGATGTTATGTGATATTGTTTTAGGTTTTTCTTTTCTCTGTCTTTTCTACCTTCCTTTTTTCTTGTGGTACTGAATCCTGTAATCCTAGCACTTGGCAGGCTGTAAACAGGAGAATCACTACAAGTCCAATCTAGTAGTGAGACCCTGAACACCATGTAGACCCTTCCCTAAACTACAGAAAAAAAAAAAAAATAGAGCATTACAGATACATTTCCATTTCTCAGTATGTGGCTGTTTCAAACTTACATCTGCCAGGGTAAAACTTTTGGGGCTTCACCTTTTTTTTTTTTTTTTGATCTTCTAATAGTTCATCCTTGTTTACTGTATCTCAGAATAGGTTATATACCTCTGATTCTGCCTTGTCCTCATCTTACTCAGATGCCTATCTTCAGACCTTGTGGTACTATGCACGCTTCCAGCTCAGGGAGTTGCAAGCTGTTTTGGTAAAATGGCTAGACAGTAAATACTGTTTCAAACTTTGTAGGCCATGTACACTTTATGATCTTGATCACAATTCTCTCTCTCTCTTTCTCTCTCTTTTTCTTAACATGTTTTTTTCTGGTCCTGGGGATTGAACGCAGGGCCTTTGTACTGAATTACATCCCCCAATACTTTTTTGCTTTTTTTTTTGAGATGGAATCTCATTGAGTTGCCCACCAGGCTTGAACTTGTAGTCTTTCTGCCTCAGTCTTTCAGAGTGCAGGGACTATAGGTATGTAAGACCAAGCCTGGATAGTAGTTCTTTAAAAATACTTAAAAAGACAAAAAAAAAAATTGCCTGTCTTAGCATTTCCTATCTGTTTTCCCTATTCCATTCTAGTCAAGCTTATTGGTCTTCTTGCCACTGCATGAATTTGCCAGGTGCACCCCTGCAGAAGTGCCTTTACACTTGCTACCCTTGCAGCGCCTCCCTGTTTAGGCAGCAGCATTTGGTGCTTCTCTGCTTCAGGTTTCTGCCAAAATATCTCCTTATCACAGAGGTCTTCCTCAATAAGCCTGTCTAAAATAGTATACCATTGTCGCTTTTCCCCCTTTCTCCAGCTTTATTTTTTTCTTCTTGGCTTTGTTATCCCATATTTACCATACACTTATCATCTGTCTTTTTTTCACTTTGAACCTAAGTGCTATGAAAGCAGGAATAATATTTATAGGAATATTCCAAGACTTGAAATATTGCTTGGTGTATAGTAGGCCTTTCATAAATATTTTTAATAAATACTGGATAAAGTTGAGATTACATTTGTGTAGCAATCCCTGGTCCTATTCATCTCCTTCCAGGGGCCAGGGAGATGGCTCAGTAGAATAAGTGCTTCCCTAGCAAGCGCAAGGATCTGAGTTCAATCCCTGGTTCCGCCAAAAAAAAAAAAAAAAAAAAAAAAAAAAAAAAAAAAAAAAAAAAAGAACAAAAATCATCTCCTTCCTTTTATATTTCCTAGAGGCAGCCATTATAGGTTTTCCGTGGGACCCTCTGGTATATTTTTTCTACTTTAACAGATGTGGGTGTTCATAAATATATAATTTCTTTTTGGTTTAAAATTATAAAACTGGTACCATACTCTAATATTACACAGCTTGCTTGTGAGATCATCCATGTGAATATACATATCTATCTATCTATCTATCTATCTATCTATCTATCTATCTATCTATCTATCTATCTCATATTTATATTGTCCTATGGTGAACTGCATAAGTATATTTATATATATATGCATATATATATTTATATATTTATATATAGATATTTGAGACAGGGTCTTGCTATGTAGTATAGGTTGTTCTTGAACTCACTGTATAGCCCAGGCAGGCCTCAAACTCTTGGTAATCCTTCTGCTTCAGCCTCCCAAAGTGTTGAGATTAAAGGTGTGCACCACCATAACCTGGGGAAATTTCATATGTTGGTTTTATATTGGTGGTGTTATAAATAGAACTAAATGAACTCCATTGACTTGTCTCTTTTCACAGATATATGAGTTTGTCTAGAATCTATCAGTAGAATTGCAATCATGAGTTATAGGCATGCTGTCATTTTTCTCTGGATACTGTATTGACAGATTGCTCTCATTAGGGGCTGGTGAGTAGTGTTCTTAATTTTCAGAATTCTTAACATTTTAATCAACACTTGGTATCTGTCAGACTGTTAAATGTTTGGCTGTCTCATGAGTAAGAAATTATTATTACTCTAATTTGTACTGGTGATAAAATATATTTTAAAGAATCAAATGGACACATAGACTAATTAGAGCAGATTTAGAAGTGTATGACCTGGAGTCAGAGATTACTTTGGGTTTTTAATAAGTTTGGTTGTAAGTGATGCTGCTGAGTAAGGAGAAAAAAATTTTTTTTTTTCCGTACTGTGAGTCAAACTGAGGACCTTGTGCTTGCCAGGTAGGTGCTTATGCTGCTGGTTCTCTTCCCTAGAGAAAAACATTTTAAGGGTTCATTGTTTTTTTGAAAAATGTCTTTGTTTCCACTTTTTTTTTTCCTTTGGTCTACTTGATTCAGGGTTTCCCTGTGTAGTTCAGGCTGGCTTTGAGCTCACTTTGTAGACTGGTTTCAATGTTGCAACTATCCTCCAGCCTCAGCCTCCTGAGTGCTAGGATTATCAGTTGCCTCCACTTTTGAAGATGTTTTTCACTGGGTGTACAGTTGTAGGTTATCAAATTAGTATCATATAGTAATGCTTTGACTGGATCATCTTACTACCTTCGGGCTCTCATTGCTTTTGTGGAGAAATCAGCTGTGTCATTTAGTTGCTGTTTTGAAATCGGTGTTAACCCCCCCCCCCCATGGCTTTTAGGGATTTTTGTCTTTGCCTTTGGTTTTTAGCTGTGTTACTGTGTGACATGACCAGATGTGGCTTTCCTTGAATCTAATCTGCTTTGATGAGTTGTTTTTCTTTTTCTAGTGGAGTTGTGCTGAGGCTTAATCTTAGATTTGTAGAATTCTTGGTCATTACCTCATACTTCAGCATTTCCTCATTAACACTCTCTTCTCTAAGACTAATTATATGTTGTTAGATGTGTTCTCTAATAATCGTATTCTATATATGTATATTTTAGATTTTTGTCTTTATACTTTGTCTTTCCATGCTTCATTGTATTTTCTTAACTGTATTCCACTATATCAGGCCTTTGTTTAGCTCTAATTTCTGTTAAATCCATCCATTGAGTTCTTAATTTCAGTTATTATTTTTGATATTTTTCTGTTTGTTTTATTTTGAGTGTGAGACTAGGTCTTTCTGTGTATTTCAGGGTGGCCTTGAATGTACTCTTTAGCCCAGGCAGATCTTGAACTCAGGTGATCCTCTTCCCTCAGCCTTTGAAGTGCTAGAATTACAGGTGTGTGCCACCACATGTGGTTCTCTATTCTTTAGGAGTCCTTTTTTGCTTTTTTCTTTTTTGGTACCAGGGATCCAAAGCAGGACCGTGGTGCTTGCCAGGTAGGCACTTAAGCCACTGAGCTAAGAGTCCATTTTTTTCCTACTGAAATTTTTATCTTGTCAACTGATTTCTTTATTATGCTAATTTCTTTATTATTATAATGTTTGTGTGTGTGAGGATTTCAGGATTAGATGCTCTGTGAGTGTGTTATGTTTATTTTACCTTTGATTTTCTGCTACATGATCTCTACTTTAGATATGCCTGTTATGCTTTATTGAATTCTGGAAAATATGAATGAAAAATTGTTTGAATAGGGGCTGGGGAGATAGCTCGGCAGCGTAAGCTCCTGCCTGGCAAGTGCAAGGATCTTGTTCAGTTGCTGGAACTGCATGCTGTGCCAGCTACTGAAACTGGGCATGGTGGCGCATGCCTGTAATCCCAGCACTGAGAGGCAGAGACAAGATCATTACGGGTCTGAACTGTGTAGTGAGACCCTGTACCAATTAAATAAAAGATTTAAAAAATTAAAAGGGGATACAAACAAATGACCATTTTGTATCTGTATATTCAAAATAGGATAGACAGCTACATTCTCTTAATTCAATGAATAGAAAGATGTGTTCTAGTAGTGTTTGTGGACAGAATATCATGTCTTCTTTTTTTTTTTTTTTTTTTTTTT
>PVKA01031914.1:0-25815 GCA_004027165.1 Ctenomys sociabilis | reverse complement strand
TAAAGGTTGAAATAAAGAAATATTTCATTTTTGTTAATAGTTTTGCTTGTTTTTAGTTTTAAAGAACAATGTAATTTGATTCACTCTTTTTACAAGTTTTTAAAAATTAATTAATTGTATACATATATACACTATACGCTATCTGTCTGCCTGCCTGCCTGCCTGCCTGCCTGCCTGCCTGCCTGCCTGCCTGCCTGCCTGCCTGTCTGTCTGTCTGTCTGTCTGTCTGTCTGTCTATCTATCTATCTATCTATCTATCTATCTATCTATCTATCTATCTATCTATCTATCTATCTACCTATCTGTCTATATGTTTGGTATAGGGTCTCGCTATGCAGCTCAGACTCATAGTGATCCTCTTGTCTCAGCCTCCCCAGCACTTAGATTACTGGTATGTGCCGCCGTACCTGATTTCAGCGGCCGGCGCAATGCATCCGGTGTTTCAGAGCCGACACGGCATAGGATCCATTGACTGAACCCTAGTCCCTGCCTGCCAGGCAGGCGCTTAGACCACTGAGCTATCTCTCCAGCGCTATGGTTCTTTCTACTGCGCTTTATTTTATAGCCATCTGGAGAGGCTGCCACACTACTTGATTGTTCAGTGTTAGTGGCGGGTAGAGAGCTCCCAGATTTCTCACTTCAGTGGAAGCTGAAGACTGTCCGACAAGTGTACCAAAGCATGCTACTTCTTTTTCAATCAAATTCTCTGATTGCATCTATGTTTCTCTTCAGATTTCCTCTGTCCAGCAATGATGGTATCATGATAGATGAGGATACAGTTTGAAAAAATCTGAGATAGTTATAATAGCTATGTTATGCAGTATTTTGCATTTGTGTTTGCTTAGAAACTACTTTTCTAATTATTTGTTTAGAATAATTAAAAGTTTTTATTGGTATACTTTGCAGTACATAATAAATACATTCCTTGGCCCAGGGAGATAGCTCAGTATAATAATCACTTGACTGGCAAATGCAGGGTCCTGAGTTCAATCCCCAGTATCCCCCACTCCCCTCAAAAAAAATTCCTTGTGAGGAGTTGGTATATTGTATCTTAATCCTTTTTATTTGTCTTTGTAAATTTTCATCCTCCTAGATGTCAATCAATTGCTCAAGCAAATAATTTATGATACATTGCATCATAATATTTCCAACACATCAGTTTAAAACTCAGTAAAAGGCATCATGTAGATTATTCTTAACCAATTTGAAAATTTGGATTTCAAATTGTAGTATACAGAACTGAGAAACCTTCTAACTGATGAGCCTTGCTTTCTGTAACAAAATTTTATAATAATGGAAGTATTTCCAAGCATCGGCTTTTCAAATGCCTTCATTATAACACAAGAGTTTGGTTTTTTTTTTCTCTTGAAAATTTGCTTTCCTCATTTATTTCTCAAAAGTCATTTCTACAGCAAAAGGACAACTGACTGTATCTGCTTTATTTAGGAATCTTTGTTAGGTAATACACTAAACATGCCACTGACAAAATGGTTAACTATGTGAAATACTTACCTTTTGCAAAAGAAAAATGTGTGACTACTTACTGCCAGTTGTCATTATTGAGAGTCAATTCATATATGGAAATTAATACATGTTAACTGGATAATTGTTAGATATTATCTAAAGTTCCACTGTTTCTTCCTATGTCTAATGAATCATAAAGGGCCATGCACATGGTATTTTAGAGCCATTATTCTAGTATATTCCCAAACAGCCAGCTTTCCCTACTTGCCGGGAAGGCAGAAAACTACTATAGGTAAGATGGCATGCAGCGGCCATGTTTGGGTTTTAATTTCTTTTGAGTAAATTAAGTCTTAGACCACAGTAGGGGCTCGGTCTGCCTCCCTCTAGCTTGTCTTACACTGCTAAGCACAGAACCACCCAAAGGCCTGTCCACAATGGCATTGTTCCTTTACCACCCTTATTAAAGGCACTTCAAGTCTTCTGGGTAAGCTCTCAAAATCTTAGTACTTTTGAAATAGCTTCTTAAACTTTTCTTTACTCTTAAAATTCATCACTAATTAGGAGCAGGAATTACACAGCTGTGATTCTGAGTTTCCTGATCTTTAAAGAGGTGCAAACTATATTCTAAAATATTTTCTCTATTTAAGAATCTGTCTAGGCCCAAGGAGATAGCTCAGCAACATAAGTGCCTGCCTGGCAAGCATTAGGTCCTGACTTTGATCTCCAATACTGAAAAAAAAAAAAAAAAAATCTACCTAAATTCTCAGCCATTCTTGAGCAAAAATGTACTAAATGGTATTTAATTTGTATGATTGTATTAGCTCCTTTATGTCCTCAATATAAATATTTTTATTACATTGTAAGATAATTTCTATATGCTGAAAATATGTAGTGAGCAGAATAAGAAATCTATGATTTTCTTTCACTTAGTATTCTTGACTAGTCTTATGAATTCCCCTATTTTGAGTAGAATTAATTGGCATGTTTCTTATGCAGTAATAATTTTAAATTCATTATTTATGCTGTAATTTACTATTGACATAATGTTTAATATTCATAAATTGACAGTGGAGTTGTTTAAATGCATAGAATTATAATAGCCACTATCATGAATCCTTCCTTAGATTCTGGCAGGAAAAGAGTTTAATAACAATAACAAAGTGTGATAATAACAATGACAATAACCATTTGTCTTAGCATAGATTCATACTCTTTGGAATGGAAGTGGGTGCATTTGTAGATATTATTAGTTTTCTTGACAGAAAAGAAAGTATGCTGCTAGAAAGCATAACCAAAAATAAATAACAAACATTATTCTTTATTATACAGGGGGCACTGTACCATGAGAATGTAGATGCTTGATAAACGAGTGCCTTAGGAACTTAGATTACTCTGCTCTGGTAGAGGTCTAGTTTAACCATGATATGATGTAAGGATTCACGTCTCCATAGATGAAGCTTACCTCAACTCCTGTTTCAAGAATCACACTCTCAGTTTTCTTTTAGACCATTATCCACATAGCTTCCTGTATAGTCTGTTTCAAAATGTCAATTCAAATAGAATACAAGTATTATTTATCCCCACCCACCGCATAAAGCTTCCTAATGGCTCCTCTATACTCAAAGTGCAACTCTTTTCTTTTTCATCTTTGAACACGGGGTATTCATAAATATCTCAAGATGTAAAAGCATATGAATATAAAGAGAATATATTCTAAAATTTTGTTAGTATAAAGTTTTATATACTGCACATTGAATTTATCATTTCACTGAATAATTTCTGTGGATTACTGTCAGAGAAAGCATAAAGCAGAATATATCATGTGGAATTCAAACTGGAAACAAGTCTTTTCTAAGAATAACATTAACTATCCTATTTGACAAAGGGGAGTACTTATCTGAGAGGATGAATGTGATTTTGTAGAAATACATAAGAAGACAAAAATGTTCCCTAAGTCGACATCAGAAGCAACTCCATTGTTACTGTTGAGAATAAACATAAAATGCTGAAGTTCATGAGGCTAAATGGAACTAAAAATTGGGTCTTCCTTAGTTTATGGACCTTTTCTTGCAGTATTATCATTTGATTATAGCTATGGTTATGTCTTAGGTAGAGGTATTAGCTGATGTTGAAGAGAGCAACACCAAATTTGCTATAATTAACTAGTGTCCTGATTATTTTATTTTCACTATCAATTCTCAAATTTGTTTTCCACTTTAATTCTAGTCATCAAGACCTATAAAGAATTGGTAATTGATGAGGGTGGGTTTAAAAAAATTTTAATGAAAAATTAAGAAATTTCACCTACCTATATCAACTCTCCACAATAAGCATAATCATTGTATACTCCAAACATGTACAAATAAAGATAAAATTTTAAAAAGTATTGATAAATTCTCTGGCACTTGTAGGAAAGGCAAACAATACCTACTGTGAGAGGCTGATCGAGTACCTGTGGTAGAGTATTTGCTTACCACAAGCGAGTCAATTCCCAGAACTGCAAAACAAAAACAAATGGAGCAAAAAATAAAAGAAAACTGAATTTAAATTACTCCTCAAATTTTTCTGGGGTTTGGAGATAGGATGAATTGTAAAAGGTACCACTTTCAAAAAATGTCTTTAAAGCACAGCAGTATAATTACCTGTCCCTTTCAAATATTATTACCCAAAAAAATCAATAAATTTTTCTCACAATAAAATAAAATATTAAATGTGTGTGTACTTGCACTTTTTTAGCAATTGTACCTAATTTGAGTTTTCTTCCTAATTATCTAGAAATGATCCAGAATATGTTTGATGCCTATCCTTCCAGATATAACATTTGCTTTAGCATGTGTCTAGATGTCCCTTGAAAGCTAAGTCAAGGGACATAGGTGTGGTCACAGGTGGGACTTTCTAGAGGTGGCTGGATCTAGAGTGTGTGATGCTGGGATTAAGGGTGTGATGGTGGTGTACTCATGGTGCAGCGCTAGGACTAAGGGTGCCCATCCTAGGTACGAGCGTTACCGGGCCCAAAGGCCAGTACCCCGGATAGAATGTAAAGGACAGAAAAGCAGCTGTTGGTGTCCCTTGCTGCCTTGCTACCTTCCACCTACAATGCACTGTTGCTGCTCTGCAGTTTTCCCTCTGTCAGGCCACTCTCTCTTGGAGTCAGTGACTCTTGACTGAAATATCTCTAAGCTGCACCAATCAGCCTTTCCTCCTTTAACTTTAGGTGTCAGGTGCTTTGTCTCAGTAATGAAAAAAGTAACTAAGACAATATGAAAATATGTCATTTATTTATATATAAAATAAATATTCTTATACTTCATATGCTATCTTACAATTTGCTTTAGTATCCAAAAATATCTTTCAGAACTGGGTATGGTGGTGCGTGCCTGTAAGCCCAGCTCTTGGTAGGCTGTAAATGGGCGGATCACTATGAGTCTGATCTAGTAGTGAAACCCTGAACACACTGTGGACCCCTCCCTAAAATACAAAAAAAAGAACCTAGGGGCTGGGGATGACTCAGTGGAATAAGCGTTTCCCTGGCTAGTACAAGGGCCTGAGTTCAATCCATGATTCTGGAAATTAAAAAGAAAAAAATTTTCATTGTTTTCTCTTATTCAAAATGAAAGGACAAGTTTGTCATTTATTTCCTCAAACTAAATAATACATAGAAAAAAAGGAACTGAAGTATAAGTGACCAGTTTTAGATTTTAACATGTTGTTATACAGAACACATCTTTGGAAAACAAATTCAGTACAATTTTAATGCAATAGGAAGTGAAGAGGGCAAGACAATTACAGGGAATAGGATAAGGCTGTGATTGATGGCTCGCCCAAGACTCCTCCCACTCTTAAAGGTATAGGTTATTTGCATATGGACATAACCATCGGTTGCAAGCACAGAGATGGACCTAAGGAAAGGTCAACCTGGGAATATTTGTGAAGCAGCTTCACATTGGCCAGTTGCTTGTAGTTTTCCCAAGCAGGAAGAAGCCTCTTGACAGCCATTGCCTGCCAGCTTCTCCTTCTCCCTGGCTTGGCATTTCTGACAGACTGTCAGTGGTCCAAAGGCTTGCCTGTGATATAGGTGAGGCTGTACTTTACATCCCATCTGGTGATGGTGACTGAATACCCGTGAACAGGAATAGGCAGCTTTCTGCAGCAGGTATTGGTGCAGACAATGGTGTGGAAGAGACTGCAACCCTTTCTCCAGGAAGGTGGACTGCAATAGCCTGCTGTCAGCCCTCACTGTTCAGTATAGAAAATGGCTTGATGGACTGAAGGTACTACATGTACAAGAAAAGAGTGCTAGTGTAGCTCAGCCCTCCACTTAATGATGGAAGAATTCAGAACTTCATGCTACTATCCTTACTTCTGCTTCACAGGCACGTTCTTGGCTTCCTTTACCCTCAGCGAAAACCCTGCTGTCATGGTTAACTCCTTTGCCTGACAGAAGCACTAATCTGCAAAAGCCCGTAAGGTCACACCTGCTGCTAGCTCCTCTCCAAGCACAGATGTTCTTAGTGAACACACAGGGGCAAGAAATCCCCTATGTTCTATCTTATAAAAATATTTTTTCTAGAGCTAGGATAGAAAATATATAGCTTAGAACTATTTAAGGATGCAAGGAATAGTTCTGAACTAAGTTATAAATTTCCTGACTTTGCAACAAATCCAGGTCCTATGCCATAATGCAGTTCTCATAAATTGAGAGTCCTGACTTTTCACATTATAGCAAGCAAGGATGCGGAGCTTTGGACCATATCAGCTTCCCCTAACCCTCAGATGCATTCTTGGCAGTGTTTCCCCTTTTTCTCTCTGTTGAAACAACTAGAACTTCTTTGTACACATTACAGTTCTTTCTTGACTTGTCTTCCACAAATAATCATAAGCAAAACTATCTTTTTTGTCTTTATTTCTTTATAGAAGCTTCTAGAGCAATCAAATCAGTATGAAAAGAAAAAGAACTAAAAGGAGAGCTTTGAAGACAAGCAGGAAATGTCTCCCCTGGCTTGAATATGCTCATGCCCTTCCTTAATATCTCATTCTACATTTCGTTATTCTGAACATGATGTAATTCAATGATTGCCCAACAAAGCAAAATGAACAAACTGTTCATTTAAAGAGCCGGGCGTGGTGGCGCAGGCCTGTAATCCCAGCACTCGGGAGGCTGAGGCAGCAGGATTGTTGTGAGTTCGAGACCAGCCTGAGCTACAAAGTGAGCTTAAGGCCAGTCTGAACTGCATGGTGAGACCCTGTCTCAAAAAGACAAAAAAAAAAAAAAAAAAAAAAAAAAAAAAAAAAAAAAAGAAAAAAAAAGTAAAGATCTCTTTCTCTTATACATAGACCATCTGCCTTCTGAACACAGACCATTCTTAAGAATGGAGGACAGTAGGATAATGCATTGAGAATTGGAATTGCCATACTCTATTATTCATACAGCTTTCATTTTTTTATTGTGAAATAATCTAAAACTTACAGAATAGCAAAAAACACAGTACTGCCCCCCACCCACTTGAGGGTAAGTTGCCAACGTGAACCCTATCACCTACCTTACCAAGAAGATTATTTTCATTCAAGCATAGTAAAAATATAAATATTCATAAATTAAGAGATCTTTTTAAAAATATTTATTTATTTATTTTTATTTTTTATTTTTGCTTTATTGAAGTACAAATATCAATGAGACAGTTTTAAAATACCTTGACAAGATGGATTTGATAAATTAATACATTGCAAACTGTTTTCATAATGTTTTGGTATCACAGAAGGTGCATACATGATATTATACTTACAGACATTATTATACCATATGTCTCTTATCAGTAAATAGAGTGTAGCTGTTTGCGTATCTTATTTTTTATACCTGAATTACATCAAAGATTCAATAATTAATACTTTCTACCTTGTTATTTTCCCAGTGGCTGTCCATAGTACTAGAAGCTGACATAATATCCTGTCCAACCACCATTAGTGCAAATCTTGCCTCTCATAGAATTATGTAGAAGCACAGCATTATCTATCCCAACTGTACTGTCTATACACACACATCATGATTCTTCCTTTCTATACCCCTTCCTTTGTCTACACCTGTCAGAGATGGGCACTCCATTGTCATTCAACTAACTTTTGTGCTTGAACTCGACAACACAATCCAATACAGTCCAGCATTCCACAATAGTAAGTTATCTGAAGAAGTTGTTGACCATAGCCATTTACAGCTCAACTTAATATTATGGCACCGCGATGTATACTTCATTTTTATACTTTTCTACTGGATGGTTAAGACCTAGATAGAGCAAGACTTATATACTAACACATGTACTTTATGTTTCTTATGAGGTCAGTGAAATCCCCTCAGGGTTTATCTTGTAGTCCTGTACCTTGTTCTGTAGATCCTTTGCCTGTGTCATCCATGTGGATGAGTCACGGCCAATGCTTGACCAGTTTGCTCTCAGAGAGAGCCTGAGAGAAAGTTTTCTCTCCATGTCACTCTCCCCAGGCACACTGTAGAACTTTGATCTCTTTCCTCTGTGGCTCCATAATCTCCTTAATCAGAAAATTTGGAGCTCAACTGAGTTTCATGATGTCGCAGTACAGGCTCTCCTATGTCCTGAGTCTTCGCTGACCTGGAAAGGCTAGGGCCAAAATGTTGGCTGGCCTTGCAGCTCTTCTATTTCTCCAATTTTGATCTGTGAACTTAGGTTGTTAACCATCCAGAAGAAAAGCTGATTAGTATCCTGCAGTATATGCCATTCACTTTGCCTTATCAGACTCAATTGATTTTAGTTGTTGTTATACGTTTCCATTTGTATTTCTGCTTTTTCCTTCTTATACTAGGGAGACTGTATGATATTTACACATGTGTGTCTGGTTTATTTTACTTATGAGTATATGTTCAAGTGGCATCCACTTCAGCATAAATGCTTCAAACTTATCATTCTTAACAGCTGAGTAATACTCCATTATATAGAAATACCACATCTTTTTCAACCATTCCTAATGTGATGAACATCTTGGTTGTTTACTTAAGAGATCTTATTCAAGAGTTTCTGTGTTTCAGACTCGTATTACACTTTTTTTTCCTGCCTTAGCTCTGGTTCTAAAGTTTAAAGATTCCTGGGCCCACTAATAAAGAATGGAATTTAGAACACAAACATTGTTTTCTGTTGGTGCATATTGCTTATGAATGCGAATGTTCTTGGAACACTTCAGAGGACAGAAATAAGGCGTATTTCTATTTGCATGAACACCTTCATTTCTGTATTTCATTATCTGTACGCATAAAATCATGAGCTCACCTCAACAGCTCCAATTCCAACCCCTTTCCATATTCACACTTTCTCTAACAATTTCTTTCAGAACCCTACATATTGACTTACATACTCAATTTCTATATGTAATCGATGGTCTGTGACATCATCTATTCTCCCATGGATGCCCTCCTAACCTCACTGTGGTGTCTACAAATGACGTCACAGATGTGCTCACCCAGATTGTCTCCTAACATCCCACTTTGCGGTGCCTTCCATACGGGTCCCCTCCTCATCCCATCTGTTGCACTAATGTTGGAGATAGTTTCCAGAGAAAGTCCTGTGTTGAGTTCCTCACACCTTTTCCCTAGGCTTCTCAGTGATCTCCATGCTCATTGTTTTTTATGAGAAAGACTGGATAAATAGCAGAGGTTAATTCAGCAGACAGTGTCACTTTTAGTGGGTTCCCCTGTTTAGTGAAGAAGGACAATCATTGGGGTGTGAAAGCCAAAAGCGTTTTGTTGTGGTTATTGTAGTTATACTTGCTTTCAGGGAAATAATACTAGTAGTTCTTGTGCTTTTTTGCACAGCTATCCTGATGCATTGCCAACCCAGAAGGAAAGAAGCGCATCATTTGATGGGAGTGGTAGTGTGGGTCTCTGTCTTACGCAGGCCACTGTACACCAAGAGCTGTAAAGGCCGGCCTGCTGCAAAGGGAGAAGTCTGTGCAGTCTTTCTGGTAGCATCAGTAGGAGCTCACTATTCTTTATTCAAAATTGATATTTTTTAAAGATTCTGAATGCACTTTCACTTCCAGTTGCTTCCATCGGTCTGACTTTGTAGTCTTTTCTATTTCTGCAGACAGAAATTCAATGTTGCTTTTTTTAGAGAGAAGTTTCTGCGGATTCTTAAATAGAGGTAGAAAGTTTCCTGCCAAAGTCTATAATATCGGTGAGACCAACACCTCTTCCCTTTTCCAGAGAAATGAGTGCACACCAGTTAGCTTTAAGTACTGCTACGATGGTGCTCACATTTTTTTAAATAATTTTATTGAGAAGCAAATAGTAATGAGATAGCTTCAAAACTGATTAGTAGGGCAGTTTCAATTAATACATTGCAAATTGTTGTCATAATGGTTATTTATAGTACAAGACGCAGACATGATATCCTGTCCACAAACACCATTAAAACAAATCTTTCCACTCAATGAATCAAGAGAAAGTAGCTGCACATCCACCCCACCTTGAATATATGGACACAAAATGGTCAACCACCTGCATACCCCCCCCCCATCTAGTCTTCTCAGAGAATGGCATTCAACTGTCATCCAAACTCTGCACGTAAATGAATTCAACAAAACACTCCAACATAGGCCAGCAGTCCACAATAGTAGTGGGTCCTCCGCAGGACTGGAAATGTCAGAAGTTGTTGACTTGAGCTCCCCACAGCCCAACACATCAATATGGCTTCACTCCTTATATAAAAAAGGGTAATGAGACAAGAGACAAGAAAAAAATGTCACAGGACTGTCCTGCTACAATGCTGTATGTTGTTATATTTCTAAATTGCTGTGTAAAAATATGTAATTGTTTATTCCCATTTTTTAAGTACTTTTTATTTTTTAAATTTTTTTCTTCATATTCTGTAGGGACTTTAGTTTTAACACATAAATACTTGATGGAAAATACCTATTCCATATTATGCCTAAGATGTTTGATATTCAAACACATAGTGAGGTTAAGCTCAATAGTCTACTTTGTAGGGTAGTAATAATAATAAGCTTCTCTTCTGGAGGGGCAACAATCCAAGTCCGCAAACCAAAAACCAGAGGAAAAAGAAGCACTGTAAGGACAGCCAACATCCCGGCCCCAGCCCCCCAAGGACACCAAAGACTGAGGACACAGGAGACCCTGCACTGCAACATCATGCAACTCAGTTGCGTCCCAACTCTTCTGATCAAGGAGACCATGGGGCCACAGAGGAAAGCGATCGACGATGCAGAGCGCGCCCAAGTGGAGCACGCTCCACTAGAGATAAAACATTGTCTCAGGCTTTCAGAGAGAGGAAACTGGTCAAGCAATGGCCACGACCCATCCACACCGCCGACACTGACAAAGGATCCACAAACTGGCACAGGGTTCCAGGACATATCCCGAAGTGACCCGACTGTCTCTAGCAGACACAAAAGCTACACCTCCCGCCACACAGGTCTTGCTTCATTTTGGTCCCAACCATCTAGCAGAAAAATATAAAAACAAGGTACAAACTGTGGATATGAGCACGGGTATCTCATACTCATAAGCCACAGCACAGAGCATAGAGAGTAAGACTTAATGAGCTCCTATTGAAAGGAATGTGATAAAACTTCTAATGCTTGTAGGAATGCGAAAGGCACCAAAGAGAAGGAGACTAATTTAAACACAGTGTTTATATCATTCAAATAGTGCTATTGTCCCCATCCTAGAAATTCTGGACCTATGCTTAATTGGAAGGGCTAATATTAGAAAATTAATAATTTTAAGACAACAAAGGGACCACTGAAAATATAGGGTTCTTTGTATTTTTCATCCTTAGAAATCTGGAAAAGCAAAGCTTAACAACTTCCCAGACACACCTGAGGTGGATGTATTAGGCCAGAAATCATGGTATTATATATTTGATAAAATAGAAAGGCTGGGGGGCACCTTTTCCAGTGTTCCTGCAATTGTCCCTGGACATAAAAGAGTTCCGAATGTTTCTAAAAACTTGTTGAAGGAATAGAATGGATGTTAAGTTCCTCAAGATCAAGGCACTAAAATGCATATACTAAAGATACTGATAGGTCTCAAAGGATAAGCTATGCAACAAGGACCAAGATATGAAGTCTAGTCAGATAAAAAACAATTGGCTAACTGTTCTAGAAACCCCTGTTCATTTCTCTACAAAGTGAATAAACTGAAGGTTATATTAATTATAAGCATTTCAATAATGGATGAAGACTAGAATACCATGTCCCCCACACCTGGAGAGATGACACACATCTAAATAAAGGATCAGGTCTGCCCCTGGCATTCGCCATCTGCATCCAGGGCCCGGGACCCTGGGGTTTCCACCTGGTGGGCCGCAAAGACTTTGAGCAGCCTCTCGCCATTTCTTGGGTCACTCCCAGATGCAAAACTGCCAGAGTTAATTTATGTATTGGAGATATAATCACAGTGATCAATGGAGAAAATACCAGCAACATGACACACTCGGAAGCTCAAAACAAACTCAAGGGCTGCACGACAACATAACTCTCACAGTAATGGTGCTCACATTTTAATTTTCATTCACCATTGTGTCTCCTTGTGGAAAGTCCCTGTGGCATTTTGCAAAAGTCTCCTAGATTACTTTCTGGGTGAAGTTATACTTCACCCGGAACATATTGTCTTGAAAAGCATCATTTTTCCTCCTTTGTAATTTATCTTTTTTTTAAATTTTATTTTAGTACAGGGGCTACAAGGTCTCACTGCACAGATCGAACTCATAGCGATCCTCCAGTTTTCAGCCTCCCAAGTGCTGGGAATACAGGCACGCGCCACCACGCCCAGTCTCAGTTGCCATCTCAGTATACCCCAGGGACAAGAGTCAGCACAGCACTCCAGGGATCGAGCCCTGGTCCCCGAGCCTGCCTAAGCAGGTGCTTCAGTCCATTGACCTACCGGGCTGGCCCATGTCTCTGCCTTTGTTTCTCAGGGTGGATTTATTGGGGCACCAACTGAAAAATTCCAGTGATTCTTATTGGATCTTATCACCTTCCAGAACATACTACTCACATGCTTCTAATTTTAATTTACCAAAGAGTTTTACAGACTCTATCCAAGTCATTTCGTTTATGTGTTTGTTTATTTAGTGTGTGTGTGTGTGTGTGTGTGTAGAGGGTCTCACTATGAAGCTCATGATCCTCCTGTTTTCTGCCTCTCTAGTGCCAGGATTACAGGCATTCACCACCCAGGCCCGGACTCCATTGCCAGCTCAGTGCACCCAGGGGTGGGACTAGAGTGGCATGCAGTGCCAGGGACCGAACCCTGGTTCCTGAGGTTACCTAAGCGAGTGCTTAGTTTGCTGAGCTATCTCGCCAGTCCTTCATTTTAGAAGGGTTGAATTCTACCTGTTTCCCAGGTAGGGCTTTGGTTTAAGCCTTGCCATTAGGTAAGCAAACTGAAATCAGACAAATTTGGCTGGAAAAAAAGATGAAGTTTTTTTTATAGTTAATTTACTTCCTCAACAAAATGCTAGAATCAAAATCAAACAAAACTCCAGTTTCCCCTTTTGCTAATTTCTCCTCTACTGCCCCCGAAGAACACTGAGGTTCATGTTGCGTTGCTATCCTTCTGTGAATACAAACCAGATCTCAAGACAAGAAGACCGAATAGAGTAACTCAAATCGTTCATGCTGCTGTCTTCTATTATTTGTGCTCCACTATGCCCTGCTCAGATAACAAGGTCAAAGTGACAAGTAAAATGTAGAACCCAGGTGACCTACTAGGGCCTCAAGAGAAGCTCAGTGGCCTGCAGATGTCACTAGGGGGCCAGGGAGATGGCTCAGTAGAATAAGTGCTAGGGTTAAAAAAAAAAAAAAAAAAAAAAAGGCTTTATAAGCCCTTCCCACACTCTTATAAACCTTTCCCACACTTTTAAAAACACTTCTAATGTTCTTAATCATTTTCAAAACTGGCAAACCTGCATAATTTTAACAACAATGCGTGTTATGGTTTGTGTCTGGTTGACCCCCAAAGCCTCAGGCAGTCTTGGGTGGCTCCTGGAGTTTGGGATTGATTATTGTGGGTGTGGATGCCACAGCTGCCCTGGGCTGTGTAATTTGCATTTCAGTGTAAGGAGGGAAGTGAGATGAGCTGCTGGAACGGCTGCTGCTCCTCCTTGCGCTCTTGCTCTTCGCCACCACCATGAAAGCCTGCCCTGTGCCATGTGCCAGGCTGCCTTGGAGCCAGCTGAGTGTGGGCCGAAACCTCCAGTAACTGTGAGCTAGACAACTCTTTCCTTCCTTCAAAAAACAAAAAAAGATGTCACTAGGGCAGCTCCTTGTCCCCTGTGTGTTCTGGGACATAGCAACCATGGAGAAAGCAGCTACAGTTCCCACAAAGTAAACTTGTTCTTGGTCCCTGCCACTGGCCTCAGCTGAACCTGAGGACCTAGGGGCTGGTTTCATGAAGATGACAATAACAGCCTTCCTTGTGATTAAAGAGAGGAAAGGCAACACAATAAGCTGTCCCTTGCCATCCTTCTATTGAAAGCTAGAGATGTCCTCTGTGCTATTGAGGTGCAGAGCTCCTCTTGTCCTTTGCTAATGGACCAGACTACTAAGCTTGCTTTGTTCTTACATTTGTTCTTAATTTCCTGGCTCATTTTTCACTGTCAGGAAGTTAGATAATACATCTTGCTGTTATTCTACTCTTCTTTAACGTCCACCATTCTCTTTCAATTTGCTTTGGGCAAATGACCTAAATTTTGGAAATGAATAAAACCAAATTTTAGATGTGCATTAAAAATGATCCTTATGATATATCCTTAACATATATTTTCAGCTAATAGACTTAGTTGCATTAAATTGGATCACTCCATATGCTCATAAGCTTTTTACATATACCTTAATGTTCTCCTGCATTTCAGAGGAGGGTGTTTAAGGTATGATGGCTAGATATTATGTTGGAGTACCACTGTGTATGAATACAGTGGGGATTTATTTTAAAGCAGTTTTTCTCAACCAACACACATACACAGTCACACATCATTGTATTCTTTCTCTCACAGTTCAAATGTAATGAACAGAATCCATTTTAGCTAGTTTAAACAGAAAGGAAAGGACTAAACACTAGTAGAAGGTTTAGAATCATTAAAAGGTCTGGAGGAGCAGACTTTAGGGTGAGTTCCCAGCTGCAATTCACAGCCTCTAAAACTCTGTGTTTGTGTTACAAATGGGAAAGCTGAGAGATCAGGGAGCTGCTATTGATGCTGCAAGACCGAAGGACCACAGCATCCTCGGTACAACCTACGCCCACCGAGTGCAGCCTCCAAGCCTCTCCTTCCATACCAAGTCCCACTTGCACATTTGTGGCTAGTGAATCTCGTGGCATTGAGAATCCCAGTGTCCAGTGAGCTGGAGACTGTAGTCTTAACTTTTCAGCATCAATTCTACTAGAGCTAATGCAGAGAGAGTTTGGAGGATGTGTTAAGAAACTAATCCATAGACAGCCTCCTCACACTGAATAAACTTATCACACAAGTTTTATTTAAGCTAATCCATAATTATCTCTTACCAGGACCTGTAGAAAGAAAACCCAAATGTGCTAATGTTAGACTCACATCTAATAGCCTTTACACGTTATATGTACATCTGTGTGTATGAAGTTTGTAAGTACCTACGTACATTTGTGTCTGTATTGAACATAGATATGCATGTATACGTGATATCCATGTCACAGTATATGTTTAATTGTTGTGCATTATTACATTACGTGCAGCGTGATGTGTGTGTCTATGAATATTTATGTGCATTGTTATCAGCAAGTAGAGCCAAATTAAAGCAGATTAGACACTGGACCAGAAAATTGCTTTCTCTGTCTTGACATTAGGATATTTCTAAAATCTAGGCCCACCTACAGATCTGCCTATAAATAGCAGCTTTTTTCAGTATTTTTGTGAGCAATATCACTTTGTGAGTTATGCTGGAGTCCTGTGATTAACAGTCAATGCAGTCACCTTGTTCAAGGTTTTCCCCTTTGTAGTAATTCTTTTTTCCATGAGGAAAACTAATGAAACCTGGGCACAGACATTCGGAGGTGCATCGTCCCTAAGCCAAGGCAGCCTTCTTCTGTGCTGCAGTGCTGCCTGCTGCAGGCCGGCTCAGGAGGGGAACAGAGGGCGCTGTCTGTCTCTCGCTTAGAAAGTATGGATATTACCACATTCGATGATAATAAAAAAGGCCTAATTTTAGTAGACTTTGATTTTTTAAATTCCCTATACTGAATGGACCCTTCTACTGCCTGTGCCTCTGACTCCCTTTGCCCTGTTTGAGTAGCCCCGATGCACTGCGTTTTTAACTCTTACAGTCGCTCCCATCATAGTGACGTTTAGCCACAAGGTGATTATTCAAACACTTACACACTGGCTATAAGATGATCATTTGATGCATTAATCCTTTATTAAATGTGCCTTCAAACCACCTCTTTAAATATGTGCAAGGACTCCACAAACATCATTTTTGTAAACAGGGAACAGAGGCAGTGAGTAGATCGGTTTATTACATCTGTTCCGTCACACAGATATGACACACAAGCTTAATTAAATACGTTTTCTGACCAGCTATGTACACTGTTTGGAGGGAACAAGGCCGATTGTTTGGTAGGCTCAAGGAAAAACTCATATGCTTTGATACTGGGTTTTGAGTCTAAAGCAGCTTAAACTAGATGCACATCTTCATTCCATGTCCTGTTTTTCAATGTTGAAGTCTATGAAATGTATCGGAATCTAACTTTGAGGGAGGTCTCATGTCATTTCTAAAGTGTGCATTCAGTTCTGCTTTAGGTATCATTCCTGGTCAAGACTGGAATTCTTTTGTAAACATTCTCTTTAGTTTTTTCTATTTTTTTTAAGAAAATACAAACTAAAAAGAAAATAGAAGTGGTACATAATTTCACTAAACAAAATAATAGAAATGAGACTAGGGTTGTTCTACTGCATAATGTTTTCTTCAATTAGTTGCTTGGATCATAAGATACAAGCATACAAAATTGGTAAAATAAAAAAGTTGTAAGAAATTTGAAAGGAGAAGGAAAAAGCTTAAACATTAACTGTTCCTCTCAGTTAGTCCAGCAGAAATCAGCAGTACAATAATCAAAGCTATCTTTTTCCCTTCCCTTATTCCTTCTTCTGTCCTTTTCCTCATCGCAGTTTTTCCCTCCTTTTGAACAAATTCTTTTCCTTTCACAGACTATATTATCTTTCAGATTTTATTTACTCTTTCATATTTTAAATTAAAATTAAAGAAATAGCAATGAGACAGTTTCAAAACAGGTTAGTAGGATGTTACAATAATACATTGCACATTGTGGTCTTCATAGTAGTTATTCATAGTACAAGATACAGGCATGATATCTTGTCTAAATACTATTAGTGCAAATCTTTCTTCTCATTGAACTAAAAGGACTGTCCTATTTTATATATACAGATATATTTTTTTCCACTACAAAATTGTCCTTCGTTTATATCTACCTTTTTTATTTACTCTTTCAGGTTCTTACACTAGCAAAACAATGTGATGTAAACATTCTTGAGATTATCTCAAAAATTCCACATGAGTGATTTAAAAACATTTCTACCATAGTTGTATTTGATGCTGCAACTTCTTAGGGTATTTGATAATAAGGAGGACCTCTTGTGGATGAACAATTACACTCCCTTTTCTAATTTTAGAGTAGCAAATTTTCTTGTATTTCTTCCAATGAAAATGGTCAATTTTTAGGGGTTTCCCCCACCTTTTCTTATTTCTTGTGTCAACAACTAGTGTTCACTGTGCACCAAATCACCCCCAAATGTGGATGTTCATACCCAAATCAGTGATGTGGCTCCTGATTCTGTAGGTCAGCAATTAGAGCTGCACTCAGTGGCTCTCCTGTTAGGGCCAGGCAGACCTGTCCTGGTCTCTCCCAGGTGTCCTACTCATTCAACAAAATATTTGTAATTTCCTATTACATGAGATTGCCTAGGTATTTGCATGGCAATTCTTTGCCCTACAGGTTGGCCTGGACCCCTCGACACAATGGCAGTGTTCTAGGAGGAAGCCCAGTGCAAAGAACTTTTCAAGTCTCAGCATCACATTTCACAGTTACGGTTTTTTAATAGCAAAGAAAGTAGAGGCAAACCTGTGGCACAGCTGCTGCAACGGGCACACAGAGCCCTCTCTACTGGCACAAATGCCATGCCACCTCCCTGTAATACCAGCCGCTGAGCACCAGATATTCAGGTTTAATTGTGTTGTTGGCACTTTGTGACAAATAAGTAGGTTTGGGGTTCCAGGTGAGGCACTTGGTCACTAAAAGGTTTGACATCGCTGTTCCGTGTGGTCCTTTGGTTGTGGTTGCCATCTAGCCTGTCTGGACTATCTGTGCTAACTTGAGGAATCAGTTATAAGATACAAAGCACAGTACCATGTTAGCATGAAGCAGAGTTACTACCAATGCCTGAGACTTGGGTATTGGAAAAGAGAGGAGAGATCATATAATATTAAGTGAAGAGGTAACACTTGTACTGAAATTTATAGTAGAAAGATGGAAAGAAATGGGGATGAAAGGGGGAAGAACACCCTAAAGCTAGAGAAATGTCCAAATAAATACAGGTCTATAATTTGTTGCATTATCTCTTTAGCACTGAGAATTCAGAGCCATTCACAAATAAATCAACACAATCAATCTCTTGTAATATGTCACTTTGCAAACTTCAGACCACAATTTCAGAGGTCTCACTAAAATTATTTCTACAAAGTTAATTGAAATAGAATAGAAATAAGCCAACTGGATAAAACATTTCCTTCAGCCTTCTAGAGGATTATAATACATTCCTTTATGATGCTTGAAGATACTTAATAGTAAGCATAAATACAGACACTAGGAGGACAAGGTGGAATCGTACCTAGGTGATGCTTCAAGTAGAAAGTTCTTTGGAGAATTTTAGAGGAACCCCCTGAGCTAGGCTTAAATATGTGATAGAATGAATGGTTTGTCCACTCAGATTGGGAACCTCAATAGATCAGCTCAGAAAGAGAAGCACCACCTAACATATTTTATTTGCTTTTGGAGGTAAAGAACAAGGACCTAAAGTGTCAGTACCATTGACTAGTTCATCAATTATCCTGCCAATGGAATCCTAGGGTCTTCTGTCCCTGAGCTGGGTTTTTCTTTCTGGGTTCCTGTTGGAGCACACGTGTGTGTGCGTCAAGGCTGGGCACTGTCCCCTCCTCTCCTGCTTACAAGAAATTGAAAACATAGAAAACACCAGAGAAGCTTCAATCTTGTCCCATAAGTGGAGTCCAAACTCTGTAGAAAGTGTGCCTTGTACTTTTTGTTGTGGTGTGTGTGTGTGTGTGTGTGTGTATGTGTGTGTGTGTGTGTGTGTGTGAGGAAAAGCTACTATCCACACCCCTCTCTCACCATCTTAGCTCTCAGTCCTGCCCTAAATAAGAGCACAGAGTGTCACACTGCACACCTGGGGACATCCCTTACATTTATTTATAATGACTCTCCAAAACTCCAATTTTCAAACTCCATTTCGAGAATGGTTTACTTTTGTCAAAAAAAAAAAAAAAAAAAAAAAAGTTTAGATGGGTGTACCTGTCAGCTGTCTATCACTATAACAAAATACTTGAGGTGATCAGTTTATAAAGAGAAGAAGTTTACTTTGGCTCACAACTTCAGTGGATATAGTCTACAATTAATTGTTTCTACTCTTTGGGAGCCTGCTAAGGGGTACCAGGTAGCAAGGACAGGGAACACACTCACTGTAGGAATATTGCTCACTGCATGGCTAAGAAATAAAAAAAAGAATCAGAGGAGGCTGGTATCAAAATCCTATCCGGGCTGAGCTTCCAATGATACAGGGACCTCTGACAAGGCCTGCCTCCCAAGGATTCTACAGCTTCCTGACAGTACTACTCTGGGACCAAGTCTTTATTTAACATAAGGGCTTTGGAGACATTCAAGTTTCAAATTATTGCAATTGGGAATGATTATACAATCTATTCATGTATAATTTCAAATATTATTACTTAATTTACTCTAAACTGAATCTTCCCTGCAGATAAGATGATAGGGAAATTGTATTGTAAATTATGTACCAAAGTTCAAATTCCCTACAGTAACTTCTGGTAGAATAATTTGAATATGGCCTCAGGTGTTTATTTTTGAAATGCAAATATAATTCCATTAGGCACAGCTGTGGCTGCAGTGCAGTTTAATAGGAGTTGGTTCATCAGTATGTGTGTTTTGGATAAAGATGTTTAGCTTTTTGGCCTTTATATTATACCTCTTCCTAACTGTCCAAATAAAATTATTGTCACTGAACCTATATATACCTTGTTCATGCATTTTTTAGAAGGGCATGGTGGCACATGCAGGTAATCCAACATTCTGGGAAGCTAGGGGAGAGAGTCCCAAATTTGAACCCAAAATGGTCAATTTTGTGACTTAGCCAGACCATATTTGAAAAATCAATATTTTTTTTAAAACAATCTAGAGATGTAGCTCAATGCAGATATTATGGGTTCATTTACCAGTATCACAAAATAAAATTATCTTTGACACAACATAAGGTGTTCTTTAACATTTGAATCTCTCACTAAGTACCTAACGTATATCTGACATGAAGTGAACACTCATCTATCTGTTAGTATATACATAAGTAAATGAAATGTAAATTTCTGTAAATTACTTGGCTAAATCATGCTTATAATAACTTATAATAACTTAAGAGTTTTTTTGCTATCTTTATTTTTATTTTTTATTAATTTTATTGAGAAACAAATAGCAATGAGACAGTTTCAAAACAAATTACTAGGACAGTTTCAATAATTAATACATTGTATATTATTGTCTTCGTAGTAGTCATAGTACAAGATGCAGACATATCCTGTCCAATCACTATTATTACAAATCTTTCTTCTTATCGCATTAAGAAAAAGTAGCTGTATATCTATCCTAAATATTTTGTACATACAGATACAAAATAGTCCTTCATTAATATCCCTTTTTTGTTTAGTTTTGTTAGAGATGGGTATTTCATTACCATTTAAGTATTATAGGTGCATGAGTTCAGCAAAATAATGCAATATAGTTCGGTAGTCCATAATAATAGTGGGTTAAATTTCTAAATTCTGTGTAAAAATATGTCATTGTGTATTCCTGTAATAGCTTTTTTTTTTGACAGAGCTGGGGATTGAACTCAGGCCCTTGCACTTGCCAAGGAAGTGCTTATTCTACTGAGCCATCTCCCCAGCTCCGCTTATAATAACTTTTGTAAAATTATTTTTAATTTATCTACAAAGAAACGATGAAGTTTTAGGGTGCAGACCCCAGGTCCAGGAATCCCAGGGCAGAAGGCTCAGCAACCCATCCCAGAACCCTCACCTAGGAGGTGAGAGATGGTAAAGGGAAGCAGGAAGATGTCATCAGTGGTTTTACTGGGAGAATGAAACATCTTGGGATCTAAGATCTGTCTTCTTCCAGGAGCCAACCAGAACTTTGAGGTTTTATAGAGAAGGGGACAAAGGCAAGGTAAGGAGTTTGCAGCTTGCCTAGTTAAATTATTGTTTTGTTTATTTGATTTTTTGGTGCTGGCACTGAACCCAAGGCCTTGGCATTGGTCTATATCTGCAGCACTTTTTTTGTGTTAGTTTGGAAGCATGATCTTGGTAAGTTACCAAGTAGCCTGGCAGGGCTGAGCTCAGAATAGCCATCTTCCTTCGGTTTTGTGTTGCTGATAAAGCTGACCATCTTGCTCAGGTGATGGTTTGGTTGATCATTGCCTCAGAATCATTCATTCAGAACCCTAGAGGTGAGCAGAAAGTTGCTGGTGCCTAGGGAGTGGTGCTGGCGCTTGCCTCTAGACATTTGTCCATCAGAGTCCAAAACGACTACAAAAGAGAATGACTCTGGAGGATCCACAAGAAAACAAAAGACTCAGAGACACAAAATGGAATCAGTTAGGTCAGTGACCAGGCCATCTTTGAAAACTACTGTGCTTATAATAATCTTTCTAAATTTGTTTTTATTATCTACAAAGAATCAATTCTATTTTTCTATGATAGAGTTGAATTCTATGAAAAGGTCATTTAATGATTATTGTCTGATATCCACCCACTAAGCCTAAGATGAAGGGCCAAACTAATCATCTTCATTTTATAGGGGTGCATACTCAAGTTAGGGTGTTATTAAGGACTTGTCCCATATTACTAAACTAGTGATCGAATAGTTCCATGACTTGTGCTATTCTTTAGCTTTAAGACTCTTAAGACAAATTACAGGCAATATTACTTCTTCAGTAAACATCTAACAGCTAGAAATAAATGGAAGAGGAGAAACAGAAGCAATTTAGAAAGTGTCAGGGAAATCACTGATTAGAAAATACAGTCACACTGTTCTGATGAGCAACTCATCCTATTTTTTTTTCATATCTCCTTGCAGGAAACCTTTCAACCATCTTCGTGTATGTGGGGAAATCTGAAGGGGCATTCAGGGATTGGCAAGTGGGTATATCTAGGTCCAGTTTCCTATGTATTTCAGGTATGGTCTCTTCTGAACTTCTGGACACTTAGGGTCATAGCCTCTCAGGAGGCCGTAGAATCTGTCTTCCAGGTCCCTAATATGCTTTCTCTGAAAGACCACTGATTGTTGGGTTTCCTGGTAGGAACATCTCCAACCTTGTGTGACCATGCACCTCAACCGACAGGCTAGATTCTATGAAAGCTTTGGTACTTTCAAGCCAGGCGTGGTGGCGCAGGCCTATTATCCCAGCACTCGGGAGGCTGAGGCAGGAGGATTGTTGTGAGTTCGAGACCAGCCTGAGCTACAAAGTGAGCTTAAGGCCAACCTGAACTGTATAGTGAGACCCTGTCTCAAAAAAGACAAAAAAAAAAAAGCTTTGGTACTTTCAAAAAGGCTGGCCCAAGGATATGGATCAGTAGCACAAGTGCTGCCTGTTCATGAGTACAAGGTTCTGAATTTAATTCCTGTGCAAAACAAAAACAAACAAACACATGACAAAAAGAAAAGGCCTCCTCATTCTATTTAGAGCTACCATCTTTCTCTACTCACATACTATATCTTTTCCCTAATTTTTACTGCTGAGTATAAAAGGAAGTTGATATTTTACAACTAAAGGAGAACTTAACTTGTATGGTTTAGAAAGCGTATAGGATTAGAATACCGTGGCTGATGTGAGGGAATACGTGTCATCAATCCGAGGGACTTCTGAACCTCACGCAGTGAGCAATGCCTGAGAAGAAAACCCTGTGTTCTCTTTGGCCAGACAGTGTAGGGAATTCAATCTGATATCTGGATGACACAACGTGCTGCCAGTTCCAGGAGGTGCAGGGGAGGTAGCTTCATGAATCCAACTGGCAGAATCCAAATTGGCTGAAGATTCATAACACATATACACTGACATTAGTTTCTTCCATCTTTTTCACTGCAAGAGGATGGGACTGAGTAAGGCAGTCAAAAGCTTACAGAAATCATCACCAGGGTTTTAGGGGGAAAAATACTGCCACTGTCTTGAGAACATTGTCCATAAGAGGTTTTGCTCACAAAAGCATGATCTGTGGATAGTTTTAACAGATTCTACTTTTAAGATAGGGAGTTATAAGGTGGTTAGATCCTGTTTTGGAAAAGGTTGACATATCAATTTATTTTTCAATTATAGTAAATAGTGAACAGGGTTGTTTTATCCTTTTAAGTAAACCTAATTAGATCTCAAAGATTTTTTAGTGTGTAAGAACATTTTTAATTTACACATAGTTGTATTGAAATGGAACTGGATAGTAAACTTCCTAAATTTTTATATTCTCATAACATATACTTGGTTGGCCACAAAACACAGAGTACTTTATCCAAGTTGTTGTTTTTTTTTCCAAATTGTATGCACAGGCACAAGAATTCATCATCTTCTGATCTTAGAAGCACAAGCCAATAAAGTGAAATGAAGCTTTCAATATCAGAGTAGCAAATATAATGTGTACTAGTGTCTATTTCTATTCAGATTTCTAACACCAAATGTGTGAGGTTTTTTCCACATAGGCAGTCAGTTCTCCAAATGTCCAGACACCAACTAAGTGTCTAGAATACAGTTCAGCTGTATTCTAACACTAGCTAGAACACAATGTGAAGATTTAACTTGTGCATCTGACTCCATAGATTTCAAAGTGAATCCCACAAGATTTCTCCATCTCAGAAGAAAATGGAAGTTCAGCTATGCCTACTTCTGACTGACAGGCTATATATTAAGGACTTCCACACCCTTCTCTTTGTGCTTAAGGATTTGCTAGAACAACTCACAGGAAAATGGCTTACTTAACTATTAGTGCTGGCCTATTATAAAGAATATAACACAGGAACCATTGAATGGAGTATGCATAGGATAAGGATTGAGGGAGAGAGAGAAGCTTTTCTGGCCTTTCCAAAGGCTCCACCCTCCCAGCACCTAACTGTTCACGAACAAGGATGCTTTCTGAACTCTGTTCCTCAGGGCTTTTGTGGAGGTTCTTGTACATATTCAGGATTGATAGGTCATTGGATGCTGTAATTAACTAAATCTCCATTCTCCTCTCTCTCCCCTCAGAATAAAGCAAGTGCTCCAGCTGTCTCACAAGATTGGTTCTTCTGGCAGCCATTCCCCAACTCTATGCCTCTCCATTGGTTCTCACCTCATTGACCTGCCCCTTGCTATGTTCGGGAGGGGCCTTTTTTTTTTTTAAATCTCAGAACCAGGGATTGAACTCAGGCCCTTGCACTTGCCAGGGAAGTGCTTATTCCACTGAGCCATCTCCCTGGCCCCAGGAGGGGCCTGTTATGAATAACAAAGTTGATCCTCTTTCCCTTACTGCTCGGGAAGTTTCAAGACCTTTAGAAGCTGGGTGCCAGGGACACTAGATGAGGACCAAGTATGTATTTTTCATATCACAGTATCACCATGTGCTGATTAGCTGAATAGACAAGTAATTTGGAAAATATGTCACTGAATAGAGCTTTCTTGTGAAATTTCACAAGGCTGCTCTCAAAAGGTATTTCTTATTTATGTTGTAAGTTAAACATTTTGATACACACATCCTGTGATTTTTGACAATACATGAAGTGAAAAATGGCCTCGAATCTAGTTCTGTAAAATGCAACTAATAATTGCAATGCAGCTAAGTTTTAAGATATTACAAAATCCTGCCAAAATTTTAAGCTCCAAAATCACTTTCAATGTTTTCTACTTTGTAAAACAGTGATAGACAGATCTTCCGAACAACCGCAACATCATGGGTTAGACACCTCACATATCAGACCCACATTTTATTTCCCTTTAATTAATGCCTCTGATTATAATACGGAAGGGGCAGAGGCGGTGTTCATTTGCCTGTACAATGGCTGAGTTTCATTTCCAGAGCAATAACATTATGCTAGAATGGGGGGTTCCGGCAGCATAAGTCAGGATGAGCTAAGTTCTGCTGTGGTAAGAAACAACCTATAGAGCTTGGTGCACTTTTCTCTCACATTTCCAGTCCTCTGCAGGTTTGTGACAGCCCTTGCTTCTCCATTCCAGGACTCATTTTTCCAGAACAATAATTATCAAGTGTGGTTGTTGCTATGATAAAGGGAAAGAGAGTTTTGGAGGAGCTTGTACCAGAAATTAAATACTGTGCTCGAAAACATGATGCTCACTGCTGCCAGTCCTAGCTCAGTGGTCAGACGTGGGCACGGCACTCACTCAGCCTAAGGTGATCAGGAAGTTCACTGCTCATGATTCCTGAAGGTAGGGAGCCAGAGCTATTGGGGGACATCAATAAGAGCTGTTGCACTTTGCGATGGCTTGATGCCTATTGAATAAATACTGAGGAGAAAATGGCAAGAATTGAAAATAATATGAAGTAAACAAATTTCTAGAGCCAAGAAGGAAGAGGCTGAGGTAAAACTGGATGGTAAGAAACTGTAGAGGCATCATGTATTCTGTAAAAATTCTTTAAATGTTCATGCATGTTACTGTATTTCTTAGGCTGGAAAACTAAACATTCAAATTATTTTAGGTATGTATGATTTCAAATGCTGACATTAAAATCTGTTGTTTAGTTTCCATGAATTTAGCGGGTTTTTCTGGTTTCTTTTGTCATTCATTTCCAATTTCATAGCATTGTGGTCAGATAGTATGCATGGGATAATTTCTATTTTCTTGCATATACTTAGGCATGACCTCTGGACTAGTATGTGGTCTATTTTGGAAAATGACCCGTGTGCAGCTGAAAAAAATGTGTATTCAGCTGTGGTTGGGTGGAACACTCTGTATATGTCCACCAGGTCCATTTGTTCCAAGCTCTTGTTCAGTTCTG
>PVKA01031913.1:7985-25916 GCA_004027165.1 Ctenomys sociabilis | reverse complement strand
GGTAACTTCTTAGCCAGGGAGGCTGTTTCTGTAAACAGCAAATAACCCAAGCCCACGAGGGGCAGGACCCAGGCTGGTGGCAGCACTGTCTGCGGTTTCGAGCTCTGTCTCAAGTGCTGCTGTGGGCTCCGTGGGCCCAGGATCTGTGTGTTGGTGCTGCCTGTGCCCCCAGCAGCTCTGACATGTGTCACACGGGCAGATGTGTTCACCCTCCTTCTCTGAAGTTCTGACAGAGACTTCCTGGCCTTGGTGTGTTCATCGGCGTGGACAGGATGGAACAGACTGGGGGCTGTCCTTGTTCAGAGTCAGGCCGCTCGCCCCTGCCCGAGCAGCCTTCCTCGGCAGCCTGATCAGCGGTGGGGATGGCCTGCAGTGGCCCTGCTCCTGCTCCACTCAAGCCTGCACCCCAGGCTGCCCCCCCTCAACCCCTGCTAACTACTGAAATGCCAAAAATGCCTTTGGAATTCTGTTTACATTTTCTTCCGTTTCTTCTTTTTCCTTTTAGGCTCAGTCAGGAATGGAGACGCCGTTGGATGTCTTGTCCAGGGCCGCCTCTCTGGTGCATGCTGATGACGAAAAGCGTAAGTCAGCAATGTGTTTTAAAGGAGTCGGTGTGAGTGCTTTTCTCGGTGTGTCTTGGCTGCCGCAGTGAGTTAAGACCACTCGCTGACCTGCACATTTTGGTCTAGAGGCTGCTGGCTTTAGTCCTTTCCTCAGAGACAACAGCTTGACATTCTCATGTTTTATTGTTCTTAAGAACCAGAACGTTGTTTCAGAACCAGAGCATATTTTTCTTTCTATGTGCTGGAACATAGCCCAGTACCTGGTGTGTGCTAGGCAAGCGCTCTTCACTGAGGGCATCGCCTGCCCGTAGTCACGGAGATTCTGGGGAGAAGAGACCTCTCCCTTGTGGTGGTCAGGGCAAGAGGAGCACCAGAGATTTCAGAGATTAGTGCTCATTCTAAAGTGTATTCGTTTTTAAAATGTTCTTGTTTAGGCCTGGGGTGATAGCCTGGCTGTGTAAGCGCCTACCTGGCAAGCGCAAAGACCTGGGTTTGATCCCTGATGCTGCACGCTGTGTTGGCTCCAGAAGCACCATGTTGACCCCAAAACCAGGCTTGGTGGCACATGCCTGTAATCCTAGCACTTGGGTGGCTGAGACAGGAGGATCACTATAAGTCGAGCTGTGTAGTGAGACCCTGTACCAAATAAATAATGAATAAATGATTAAAAAAATGAATGAGAAAAAAAATGTTCTTGTTTTAGGTTAAAATTACTCACTGATGCCTAGCATGGTGGTGCAAACCTGTAATTCCAGCACTTGGGAGCCTGAAGCAGGAAAGATCTCTGTGAGTTCAAGGCCAGCCTGGATTGTACTCTGAGACTTTAAAAAGAAAAGAAAGTTGCTCACTGAATGGTACTGCTGTTTTTCTCAGGAGGTTAATTTTGAATTTGTGATCCTCCTGCCTCAGCTTCCTAGAGTGCTGGAATTACAGGTTTATCCCTAGCTCCAATTCTGTTTTCAGTACTTTAAGAGAGGGCTGGTGAGCACCTGCTTAGGCAAGCGCAGGGACTAGGGTTCAATCACCCCGCACCACGTGGGGCTCTGGTCCCTTCCTCTGGTGTGCTGAGCCAGCTATGGAGCTGGGCGTGGTGGTGCATACCTATAATCCCAGGGCTGGGGAGGGTGAAAATGGGGATCAGTATGGGTCTGAACTGCATAGTGAGACCCTGTACCAATTACATTAACAAAAAAAAAAAAAAGAAAAAAAAACTGACTAAGAAGGAAGGATGAGGTACTTTGTGCTAATATGCACAAAGTGGATCTTTAACAATAATTGTAATAGACCGTTGATTTACAAACTCAATTCATTCCTGAGAGTTAGTTGTAGTGCAAGTTGTTACTGAAGGCTCAGGCTGCTCTGTGCAGGCTTCAAAGTCTCCTGTACATAGGCAGAGCTCAGTGTCCTTAGAGAGACTCTGGCCCAGGATTTCTCGACTAATCCCACTCAGGAAAGGATGTTGTAATGTTTCTTCCAGAACTCTTTAAAGGTTTGGTCTGTACCTGAGAGCATCAGGAAACACAAGCAGCCGGCATTCAGATCATAACTAAGACTTTGGTTGTAAGTTACAACTCACATTCCAATCATAACCCAAGTTGTGATGTCAGGCTGGTTGTGACTCAAGGGTCCATTGTACCTTGAACATTTTGGTGATTACAAAATATTTTGTTTTTATTAGTTTTACTCATACCTTCTGGATTATAAGACCTGGAACTGCTTCTTTCCTCACATAGATTTAAAATACTAAGAGAAAAATTAAGGTTGATCTTTTATGAAGTGTAAGTTTTCAAAGCTGCCCCACTGTGTAGTTTATTTCCTGTGAGTTGGTCAGCTAGCATATGCGTGTCTTTGCAGTGTGAGGTCTGCCCCAGATAGCTGTTCCTTTTTTTAGCCTAAGTTTCCTTGTTACCAAAGGCAGTAACACTTCCTGCTTACCTAGTATTTGTGGGGATTGTAGGTTCCCGCCTGTCTCCCGGCTGCGGCTGCCTTGCTCTGCTCCCAGCACCAGCTGGCCTCTGATTGGACCCCTCTGATTGGACCCCTCCTTGGCGGTAGAATCCAGGTGACCATGACCCCTGCTTCCTTCCTTCACCCAAGGTCCTCATTATGGTAGTGACTGGAAGACATAGCCACGATGAATTTTCCCCAGCTTTTTATTTGTGTATTTGTTTTTTTTTTTTTTTTTTTTTTTTTTTGAGACAAGGTCTGACTGTGTAGTTGTAATTGGGTCTTGAACTCACTGTGTAGTGTAGGCTGACCTCAAACTCACAGTGATCCTCCTGCCTCACCCTCCAGAGTGCTGGGATTATAGGTGTGTGCCTCCATGCCTGGCCTCTTTACACTTCACATGGATTTAGTTGTTGGTTTGTAGGTGGGCAGAAGTGCCTGATGGCGAGGGTTAGTTATTCCTTGCTAAGGAAGCTGAGCTCGGGACATCAGGTGTCATTCCCATGGATGCAGGCTGGTGACAGAGTCCTTCCTACCTCTAAGGATGCAGCCCATGAGGCTGGCCTGCTCAGCTGTTCACCCACGATGTGGACCAATGAGAGAACCATCTTGGGCATCCCTGCCCTGTGCGTGGTGATAGTTGGACTTGCTTTCATATGGCACCTGAATTTAATTAGCAGTATAAGTTGGAGTGCTGTCTGTAACCAGAAAACTATAGGTTGTGACCTCAGGGTGCTTGTATCCTGGGGATGTCAGGTAATTCTTCTCTTTCATTTTCTCTCTTTCTCAGCCTCTGGTGAGAGTACTCTTGGGTCAGAAATTTTGATCAGCTTGGACGGAGATCTGCCTGGTTTCCAACTCCACGAGGGACTGGTGAAGGCTTGCATGGGAGGGCCACAAGTTGGGGAGGGCCCCTCACCTCAGGGGCAAATCTGCATAGATACTTGAGCTTCACAGTCTACAGGGATGTGGGCGTTTCCGTGGGTGTTGCATAGGGACAGTGTATGGGGAGGGAGCCCTGCCCTGGACCCTGTCCTGAACCCCTCTGCTCCAGTGGCCCGGTCGGTCAGGGCCAGCCAGCTTGGCTCAAGGACCGTCTTGTGGGCTGGCCTGGCGCCTCTGCTCAGGGCTCTTCATTGAGCAACGCCGACATCTTTGTGTAAAAGTCCAAGTGGTGCAGACAGCACCAGCCGTGCATGCCACGTCTCTCGGTGGATTTCTTAGTCTTATCTGTGCTGGCCCAGCCCAACTCGGCTTTCTGTGCCCTAGATTAATTCTAGTTTGGCTTTATTCTAGACTGCTTATACTTGGGGGACTGGGAACATTCTCCCCGACACTTTGAGAGTCTGTGTGTAATCTGATGTGGGTGTCTTCTTACCAGCACAGCAGTGTCCCGTTCCTTGGGCCCGGCTTCCCGCTGTGTCTCCATGACCTGAATGATGCTAGTGACTTCCTGATGCACTGAAACTTGGTCATTTTGGGGGTGGTATTGTTCTGGCCTTTTGAAGGGAACAGGATCCGTTGTGACTTGAGTCTCTAATACCTGATAGCCTTAAGGTTTCATTATGTCTGTAGAAAAGAATAAAAGCAATATCTCAATAGTACGCTGGGAGCTGGGACAAAGAGTGAAAGGGTGGTTTTGTAGCAACCCAGTAGTTCCTTATCTGGGTAGCTGAGAAGGAATACATTTACTTAAAATAATCATCAGACAGCTTGGGAGGTGTTGATTTTATCAGTGTTCAGGGCAGTCCTGGAACTGACTTCATGAAGACGAAACCAGATCTTTCATGCTGGGCTGGGAGGGCTTGGATTTTTTACAACTTTTTTTTTTTTTTCTTGTAGTATTAGGGATTGAACCCAAGGCCTTTGCACTGAGTTAAATCCTCAACACCCCTTTAATTATTTTATTTTGACAGTTTTTCCTAAGTTTTACTAAGTTGCTCAGGCTAGGCTCAAACTTGCCATCCTCCTGCCTCAGCCTCCTGGAGTGCTGAGATTACAGGCATGCACCATCATGCCTGGCTCCAACTCTTTTTTTTTAAATAGTGACAGTTGATCAAGGTGAGAGAACAGGGCACTTTTGCTGATATATGTAATAATGGTTTATTGTACCTTTAACACCATACCTCACTTTATTTTGAAGATTACAAAAATATTTTACTTTTGATAATTTTTCTCTTGTATATTCTGGATTATAAAAACTGGGAGGTGTTTCCTTCCTTGCTTAGATTAAAATCTATGCTAATGGTATTTTTGAAACACGATCTCTCTGCATGGTTCAGGCTGGTCTTGAAATCCTAGTCTCAAGTGATTTTCCTGCCTGAGTGTCTTCCATGCTGGAACTATGGGTGCTTGCTACTGTATCTGACTAAAATCATTTTTATAAAAGTGCAGCTTGGAGTCTGAGGGTTTGTGTGGAGGGATTGTGTGTTATTGGTCTGCTTTCCCAGTGCAGAGACACAGGACCTAACATATGCAAGTTAAAGGAGGAGAGGTCTGACTTAGCTTACAATTTTAGGGGATTTGGTCCATGGTTGGTGGGTCCTAGGAAGAAATGTCTGGGAGAAGGCTGTGGTGGAGTGGGGAGCCAGACAGAGCGCCATGGTCACACCTCCATCTCTCACCCAGGCATGGGTCTATGCTTGGGACAGTCACCTGGCCATCTATCTCCTCCCCATAGCACCCTGGCTAAGTGGGCTCCATGTCAGTCCCATTTTGCAAATGAGGGAACTGAGACTTATGGAGAAAGATCATTGGCCCAGGGACACTCACAGGAGACACACGCAGAGCACACAGCTCCATGAATGCATCTGCAGGAAGCTCCACCTGGAGAAGGTGTCCCACCTCTGAATCAGCAGCTCTTATCTAGGAGTGGCCATGCTGGCTGGCATTGAGGAGGGGGGCTGCCTGACAGCCCCTGCCCCCCACCCCAGAACCTCTCTTCCTGTCCAGTTTCCTTTTTAAGAGGCCCCTGTGTTCCCTGCAGGAAGGGAGCTTGGTCTCTTCAACATGTGCTGCTTCATGCAGCACTGGGGCCCCACTACTGTGGGACCACAGCAGCTTCCAGAGGTAGTGTTGTTAGTTGTCCATCCTTCTCCGTGTGCCGTGGGGCCCTTTGGTACTTAGATAGGCACTCAATAAACACTCATGGTAATAAAACAGCTGCCGGAGTGAAAGGGGGATTAGTTTATTTGACAACAGTAAAAGTGACTTGTTGTCACCATTATGACTTAGAATGTACAAGTTTGAAAAAGCCTCTACTCCTCTTGATAGCACTTTGGTAGCTTCTGAAATGCTTTTCATTGGTTCTTACAACAAAAGCCTTCAAGGCTGGCTCAGCCAGGTGGTGTGGTGGGTGAAGGTAAGGGCCCAGTGTTTTCCTACCATGCTTGCTGTGTGCCTCAGAGGCCTCAGGGCAGGAAGTCATCAGGTCTTGGGGCCTGGCTCCTTTGGATGGTTTTCTCGCCCCTTCCCCTCAGCCTGAAGGCTTGAACCCAGGGCCTTGAACATGTGAGGCCAATCTCTGTCACTGAACCACACCCCAGTTCCCATGTCAGCTCCCTTTGCTTCTTTGTTTTTTGTAATTTAATTTAATTAATTTATTTTTTGAGTCAGGGTCTCGCTATATAGTTAACACGGACTTTGAACTCGCTATGGCTTCGAACTCCCTGGGATCCTCTTGCCTGAGCCTGCCGAGTGGTGGGATTACAGGGCTGCACCACCATGACCAAATAGCCTCCTTTTCCTTTTTAAAATAAATATTGACTTTATTGTGCCATTTAAAGAGCTATAGACACTTACACCTAGATGTGGTGAGACATATGCCTGTAATCCCAGCACTCAGGAGGCTAAGGCAGGAGGAATGTTGTGAGTTCGAGACCAGCCTGAGCTCAAAGTGAGCTTAAGGCCAGCCTGGGCTGCACAGTGAGACCCTGTCTCAAAAAGACAAAAACAAAACACAAAACAAACAAACAAAAAATACCCTTTCCCAGTAATCTCTCTACTTTAAAAATCTCCATAAGAACACCAGCTGGAGCAAGTATTTGTATTATGTGCTCATTTAAGCCAGTCTCCATTTGGGCTGCCCTTGTCTCTGTACTGGCTTCCCATGGTGGCCCTGTGGTGTCCTGCAGAGACAATGCTGGCAGGTCTCTGCTGTTTTAATAGCTTTATATCAGTTCACATTAGCATAATAAGTGTTAGGAAGGGTATCACCACTGTGGAAAAGAACATGGCTTGTTGATTAGCATAATGCATGTTGAAAATGATGCTTCCAGAGGGTAATCTCTCCACACCTAAGGGATGGCTATTATGTTTCCTTTAAGTGACTGTTTCTCAATCTTCTAGAAAGCCTGTTTTTCTTTGATACACATAAGAATGTTATGAACTATTTTAATGTCATTTGCAATTCAAATTCAGAAATTAGAGTCAGGAACCCTTGAATGTAGTCTTTCTTTTTTCTCCTGTCCTTCTGCATTGGAAGCTCAGCTCCCTAGCTCTCTTCCCTTCTGTCTGTGAGTCCTGAGTTGCTGCCAGGCCCAGCTCCCTGTGCAACTCCATGGTGGCCAGAGTCTGGGTCCCCACCTCTTGGTTTCTCAGTCCCTCCACAGTCCTCACCCAACACTGTTTAAATGTACTCTGATTAGGATTGTGTGCCTGAGGTCACTGTATGTTTTTCTCCCCCAGGCCTGGGGACTGAACACAGGACCTTTGCACTGAGCTATGTCCCCAGACCTTTCTAAAATTTCTATTTTGAGACAGGCGCTTGCACTTGTTCAGTTTCCCAGGCTTAGCTTGAACTTTTGGTCCTCTTGCCTTGGCCTCCCAGAACTCACAGGTGTGCCCTGGCTTGCCCGAGGGTCCTCCGGGGGGAAGGGGCAGAGGCCTGGTTCTCCTCTGGAGGGAACCACAGTGTGCTGTGGTTCATCCCTTCTCTCACTGCTGCAGATGCTGCGAGTGCTGCTTTGGGACCGCCCAGGCCAGGGCGTCTACCCTGGCTGGTGCTGCAGGCCTGGGCGTTTAGGTGTTTCTTTTCCCTGCAAAGTCAGTTGTTAAGATTTGCCACCATAGAGAATACTGCTTTTCCATGGGAATGTGGAACTGGATTTGTCAGATTTTGTGATTGTTCAAGCCAAACTAGAAACCTGAGTTTTTATATAAAATTTTCAAATTTAAAAATTCCATGTCAGTTAAACAGTGGTTCTCTAAGCCCACATTGGGCCCTTAAACATTTATCTAGCCTGTTTTCTGGTCTAGTCTCAGTGGTTTGCTTTGTTTTTGTTTCTGTTTTGTTTCTTTTGAGACAGGATCTTGCTAGACAGTCCAGGCTGGCCTTGAACTCACTGTGTATCCCAGGCTGGCCTCAGACTTGTGGCAATCCTCCTGCTTTAGCTTCTTGAGTGCTGTGTGTGTGTGTACTTGCCTTCAGAAGCAGCACACCACAGGAGGATCACTGCATGTTCAGGGCCAGCCTGGGCTACACAGCAAGATTCTGTCGTAAATAAGAATTAGAAACAAACAAGGAAGCCTTACAAAATCTATCTCCTTGCCTTCACCTCTGAGTGTGTTTGTACACATGCATGCATGTGTGAATGTGTGTGCCCATGTGTCACGTCATAGGATCTTGCCAGGGCTCATGGAGTTGGTGTTGGCCCTGAGGGGAGCTTAGTAGGACTTCAGATTGCCATGGCACCCCTGAGGGGTACTCCTGTGTGTGTCCACACATTCACATACTCACACACCTGCACACACACACTTGGGCACGGGCAAGGAGGTAGGATTTGAGAAGGCTGACTCTTGCGCTTGCTTGCTTGCTTGCTTGCTTGCTTGCTTGCTTGCTTGCTTGCTTTCTTTCTTTCTTTCTTTCTTTCTTTCTTTCTTTCTTTCTTTCTTTCTTTCTTTCTTTCTTTCTTTCTTTCTGGCAGAACTGGGGATTGAACTCAAGCCCTTGTGCTTGCCAGGGAAGCGCTTATTCCTCGGGGAATCTCCCCACCCCCTCTTTCTTTCTTTATGGTAGGATCTTGCTGTATAGCCTGGCTGGTGCTGAACTTGCAGTGGTCCTCCTGCCTCAGCCTCCTTAGCATAGGGACTGTAGGTGTGTAGCACCACACTTGGTTTTTTAATGTTGTTGTGCTGGGGATGGAACTCAGAGGTTCCTTCAGAGTGAGACAGGAGCTCACCACGGAGCACAGCCCAGGCCCATTCCCCTCACTCACTGGCCCTCCCTCCACCCCGACTTGGTTGGCTTGGTCATTGGTGAACCAGAAAGCTCCCTGAAGTCCACTAAGAATCAGGTGGCCCTGGTTGAAGAGGAAGTCAGCTGTGTGGAGAGGAGCAGAGCTGGGCAGGGCATACAGAAGAGAGGTGGGAAACAACCCAGGAGGCAAAGGTGGGGCCCCAGCTCAGGACATTGCACATTCTCAGCAGGACATGCTGGGGGTAGAGGGCTGCAGAATGTTGTGAGGAAGATGCATTTGTCAGAAAATTAGGAATATGTGAGCTGAAGAACAACTAAAAAATCCAAAGTTTAGAAGCGGAGCATGGTGGTGCACACCTGCAATCCCAGCACTCGGAAGGCTGAGGCAGGAAGATTGCTGTGAGTCTGAGGCCACCTGGGCTGCATAGGAAGACCCTGTCTCAACAAACAAACCCCAGGTTGAAAATTTCCCTCATGTTTTCCATTTTACTAAAAGCTTGTATCCTTTTACCGTCTAACTCCCCAATCCTTCTTGAAAGAAAACGTTGATGTCTGCTTTTATTTTTATAAATGAAAATGAAAGTAAACAAAGAAACCTAAAAATAAAACCTCCAGTTGTTTTAACAAAGGAACCTGAGCTGGGTGTGGCTTGGGACAGAGTCCTTGCCTGGCCCCTTGAGGCCCTGGATTCTGTCCCAGCCACATAGAAAACAATGAAAAATAGACAGCAAATGAAACCTTTTGTGAATTTCAGGAAAGAAAGAAAATATACAATTACAGAACCTTTAGAAAAGAGGGAAAAAGCATAGCTGAGGCTAATACATAAATACAGACACCTGGAACAAAAATGGAACAGAGCGGGCAAAGGAGAGGGGTTGACCCGGGCACAGTGGGAAATCTAAATGCAGCAGGTTGGTACTGTATGAAAAGCCACCAGGGTGGCCAGAAACACTCATGTTTTGATGCCATATTTAAGAAGCAGATTTCTCTGTTCCAAAACCATGCTAGAGTACGGATGAACTTATCTTTCTTCTATAACTACATCAGAACACCAGGCAAGACCAAGAAAGCACAGGGTGGAAGTGTGTATTATAATTCAATAGTGCCTGGTTTCATTTTTATTTATTTTTTCTTTGAGATCGGTCTCACTGTGTAGTTCAGGCTGGCCTTAAATGGTGATGATCCTCCTGTCTCAGCCTCCTGGGTGCTGGGATTACAGCTGTGTACCACCACACGTGGCTATTGAACTTATAAACAGATATGAGAACTCTAAGTGAAACGTTGAATAGTTCATCCCAGTGATGTGTTATGGCATGTCCAAATAAACCAGTTGCATTATAGAAATGCAGGAATGTAGCTCCAGTCATATAATGAATTATTTATATTATTTTAGTATGTTAAGAAATCCATTTAATGTTCATGACTGAAATCCAAAACGATGTCACCGCATTCAGCAGCTTAGTAAGCTGTGGATCAGAAGAAAGTTTATTTTTTAACAGACACACAGAACCGTAAAACATTGAACACTGAATGGTGGCCCAGGCCATGTTCTGAGACCTGTCCACACTGTAGTGCTCAGGTCTTCTTAAACCCACCTGTCTCCTGAACACCCACCATCACTTCCACGGAGGGAGCCACCAAGTGCAGAGTGGGACCCTCATCTGGACTCACCTGACGGGGAGCTTGCAGAGCCCTGGATCCAGGCTAAATGGGCCCCTTCTCCTTTGGGTTCCCGCCATCTGACTCTGTGCCCCCTGCAGTCATGAGGAAGGAAACTCCCAATGCAGACAGGAGGTCACCTGGTCTCCAAGGCTAGAAGCCTTGGAGAATGAGGCTCATCTCATCAAGAAATATGGGCGGAAAATGGGGTAGCCTTGAGCCCGAGCATTTGGCTAAGAAATTTATTTGAAAGAGATTTAGTTGAGAAAGACTAAATATGGCTGTAATATGGGATATTGGAATGGTCTACTAGAGAACTGTGACAAGGAACAAAGGAGAAAACTACGAGAACGCTAGGAGGATTTAAGTTGTGCTCCTGTTTGCAAGAGTAATAATGAAAATCAGCATGGTTCCTGTTTCATTTGCAATAGCCAGTTAGAAATCATCTCTTTAAAAACCCTCATTCATGCATTGGCTGGGAGTGTAAGATGTTTGGGAAAAGGTCTTGAGCATATAAGATCTATATGAATAAATCGTAAAATTTCCCAAGTGACATAGAGATCAGAATGAAAGGAGAGATGCACGGTGCTGAAGCTCAAGCACGCCTCACATTCCCAGTAGTCTGTAATTTCAGCAGCGGTCTGGGCAGAAAATGGAAAGTAATGTTTTAAATTGGTGGAATGAGCTGCAGTTCATCTGAAAAACTTTGAGAAGTAAAGGGTGGGCATGGGAGGGACTCGCTGTATCAGATATTGAAACACTGGGCTTTATTACTGTGAAGGAATTAAGATGCTGTAATAATTTCCAATGTCTCGAGCCCCTGTGGCTACAAATCTACTGGAACAAACGCGTTGTGCAGCTCCCTCAAGCGTGTGTGTAAATAATTCGAAGCAAGATCTGAGGGAGGGTGTGGTGCTTGGTGGTGTCCGCTTCAGCTGGAGAGCACAGCGGTGGCCCTGGTGAGCAGGTGCGTGTTACCCTGAGAGCCCCTGAGAAAAGCAACCTGTGGTGTGGGAGAGGGTCCCCCAGGGCATGGGTGTGGAACATCTAGAGTTTTTTTTTAATGTTTTTTTTTTTTTTTTTTTTTTTTTTTTTCGGTACTGGGAATCAAACTCAAGACTTTATGCCTGCCACAAAGGCCCTTGTGCCACTGAGCTTATGTCCCAGGCCCTAAATTGTTTTGTTTTCCGAGATGGAGGGCTTTGCTACATAGCCAGGCTGGCCTCAAATTCCCAAGTATTGGGATTACAGCCTGCACCAGCCTACTGACCCAGGAGTGGGACTTCCAAAGTGGATTTGGGGTGTTACAGGTCATGGAGGCCTGGGCCAGGGAGGGTGTGACCCTCCCTGTCTTTCCCATTTCTCAAACTTGTGACAGAAGCAGCTTCACTCTGTTCCACACAACTACTGTGCCTCGCACACCCACTGCCATTTTCTGCCCCCTCCAAGGCTTTGAAGACACAGGGGCTTAGCATGACACAGCTCTGGGTTCAATCCACTGTGACACACACACACACACACACACACACACACACACACGAGTCAGGGGCTTAGCATGACACAACTCTGGGTTCAATCCACTGTGACACACACACACACACACACACACGAGTCACCCACCCCAGAATGTAATATGTTGAGGCAAAATTTCTAACCCATGGCAAAAGAATGAATTGCCTTTTTTTTTTTTTTTTCTCCTAAGGATTGAACCCAGGGCCTTGGCACTGAGCTACATTCCCAGCCCTTTTTAGTTTTGAACCGTGATTTTTTCTAAGTCACTAATTTGCAGCACCATCCTTTTTAAGGATGCATACTATTGCCAGTACAGTGGCCACATGGTTCCCCAGCCTGTCTGCCAAAAAGTGAGGTGGGCCTGTGGCTCAAGCTACTGCGAATGCAGCTGAATGTGCGTCTCCTCCAGTCCCTGCTTCCAGTTATCTGCATACCTAGCCAGAAACAGAATCAACTGCTCACCGTAGGGCTCATTTGCCAGTGAGCCTCCGGAACCGCTGCACGGGCCCCCATGCTGCACCTCCCGGCTAGGCCTTGCTTTGGAGGCTTCCTGATGGCAGCGGCGTCTCCCTCGGCTGTGAGCTGCGTTTCTGACCTGAGAAGGGTTCTCCAGGTGCCTGTGCTCACCTGGAGAGATGCTGTTCAGGTTCTTTGCCTGATCTTAGGGGCCTCTTGGTGGCTCGTGTTGTAGACTTATTCGTATAACCGGATGCTCAAGTCATCTAAATAGTTTGTGGGCATTTTCTTCATAGATCATATTTTCACTTTCTTATAAGAAAGAACAAAAGCTGCAACAGCTGGCGAAACATTTGGAAGAAAGTCACTGAGGTTCGTTATACACCATGATAAATCACACATAGAGGAGAACTTGTACATACTTTTAAAAGTTGACATTCTATTTTATTTCTCTCTCTCTTTTTGAGGCAGCGTTTTACTACGCAGTCCAGGCTGGCCTTGAATTCACTTTGTAGCTCAGGTTGACACTGAACTCACTGCAGTCCCCCTGCCTGAATCCAGAGTGCTGGAATCTTTTTTTTATCTTTTTGAGACAGGGTCTAGGCCCTCAGACTCACAGGAATCCTCCTGCCTCAGCCTGTTAAGTGCTGAGCTTATCTGTGAGTTCTACCACATCTAGCCAAAAGCTTGTGTTCCTCATATATATTTATAGAAGAATAAAGTTGTGATGGAGAAAAAAAAATGTTTCTTTTTTGGTGCTTTGAGACAGGGTCTCACCATGTAGTTCAGGCTGGCTTTTAGCATGGACTGGCCTCAAGCTCACGGTAGTCATCCTGCCTCATCCTCCCAACTGCTGAGATTGCAGGTGTGCACCACTATGTTGGGTCTCTCTCTCTCTCTCTCTCTCTCTCTCTCTCTCTCTCTCTCCCTCCCCCCCTCCTTTCTCTCTCCCTTTCCTCTTTCCCTCCCCTCCCTCTCTCTCTCCCTTCCACCTCTCCCTCTCCCTGTCCCCCTTCCTCTCTGTCAAGTTTTCTTAATACCTACAAGTCAGAAAGAAACAGGCTTTCCACAAACTAAACTTCTATTACAGGGTAGCATAATCAAAAGTGAAAGTTTGGATTCATTTTTACAAGGTCCATCCAGGTGGCCAATAAAACACTGATTCTAAAAAGTACACTGGCTGGACATGTTGGTGAATTTCTCAGGCCAACCTAGGCTACAAAGTGAGTTCAAGGTCCACCTGAACTACCTAGTGAGACCCTGACTCTAAAAAAAAACAAAACTGAGTAAGAACAAGTTCACATGTTGAACTTACAACAACTAAGAAGCTAAAATTATGCATTTAATATGTCAGACCTGGTGCTATAAAATATTGTGAGTAGGAGAACACTTAATTAGGGACGTGTGGATGGCTTTGTTATGAGAAATTAGCACTTGGAGGACACTGCCTTGGAGAGGTGTGTGTGGCATGAAGCACACAGGAGCCAGGTGAAGGTCATGAAGGCTGACCGAGCACATCAGTGAGTGTCCCAGCCTGGCCCTGGGCCCATGATGACAGGCTCTGGGGAACGAGGTCCCCCATTCTGGTCCTCCCCCAGGAATGGGGTCCAGAATGTCCTGTCCATGTCCATGTGGAGGGAGCCTTGCCTGGGCCACCTGACACAGGCCACCTGTGGGCTGTGGCCCTCACCCTTGCAGGACCTCTGCAATCTGTCATAATTACATTCATCCTGGGGCATGGTATCTTAACCAGGTTCAGGTGTCCAAAAATCAGATTCTGAAGACAGGCGTTCCACGGTGCCCGAGACCCTGCGGGAAGTGCAGGAATGTGGAAAGTAGCCGGAGAGGTGGCCCTGCTCCTGTCTCCCAGGTCCATGGTGTTCTTATTTTCTGGTTTGTTAGTGTCTGATCGCGTTTTTCTCTTTGGAAGAGGCCGGAATTGTCCTTTTGTCTTGAACGTTCTGGGGTGTCTCTGGCGTGATTTTGCTGATCTATCACGCACTCTTCTTAGTGGACGTGGTGTCATGCAGTTCTGGGCCACGGCTCACAGGCTGCACAGGGCACACATGTGCACTGGCTCCTGTTTCTGTGTTGGGAACATTCAGAAAGCCCTGCCCTGTTCTCAGTACACACTTGATTGCTGTCAGCCCTGGCATGCTGCTCTTTAACTGCTGTGGCTCTAGCTTTGGCCATTATTTGTCCCTTCTATTTGTCCTTCCCTTCCCTTTTGTCGCCTTTTGACTTGTTCTGGTTTTGGGATGATTTTTTCAACTTTCTTCTCTTTTCTCTTTTTTCAACTTTTTCTTTGAGACAGGGTTTCACTCTGTTGCTTAGGCTAGTCTCAGATTCCTAGCCTCAACTTTATTTTCTAATCTTTCCGTTAATTTTCTTTAAAATAAAATTTTAAGGTAGGTGCAGTGGTCATATTTTTAATCACAGTACAGGGGAAGCTGAGGCAGAAAGCCTACCCCATGAGGTCCCTGCTGGCTGCCAGTCTTGCCTCGTAGCTCAGGCCAGCCTTGCAATCACTGTGTAGCTCAGGCTGGCTCTAAACTCATGGCAATGGTCTGCCTCGGCCTCCCAGATCCTGGGATTACAGGTGTATACCACCACACTCAGCCCCTCCATGAATCTGAGGCCAGCTTGGCTACAAAGTAAGACCTTGTCTCAAAGAACAGGAGCAAACCAATCCAAAACAAAACAAAATTTCTCCTTTAAGTTTTTTTCCTATAATTTTTGTTATCACACCCAGTTTCATGGGTGCTATATTTCTCTGAGGAACTTGATTTATTACAAAATGCTTTTTTCTTCTCTGTGATGGTCTGTGTTTTGAACGTGGGGGTGGCCTCCAGTCCCTGGGTGTGCTGTGCCCTCCCGTACCTCTGACTGGCACCCCAGGCCCTGTCTCTGCGTCTTGCTTTTTGGGGTTGATTTGGACTCTGTCTTCCCTGTTAGTAGCTTTCTTCCAATACTGAGTTGTGTGCTTAGGATTAAGGGCAGGGAAGGAGTGAGCAGGAGCCCAGCCCACACCCGGAGCCCCCAGATCTGTGGGCCGCAGCAGCCTCCTGTGGGTCTGGGATCTCCCCAGGCACAGCCCAGCACCCGCTTTCCCTCTAGGTGGGGAGGAGGTATGCCCTGTCCTTCACCCCAAGCTGGTGCTGGTGGCACGTCAGATGGTGAGGTGCACTCCCCAGCCACGGTCACCACTATGCATGGTGGTGTCCGCCACCCCACCCCACCCACATTCTCACAGTTGGCCTGCAGTCATGATGTTCAAGCTGCACAGTGAGGTGACCTGTGTGCCCCTGTGCTCCCCTTGTCTCCAAGTGACATTGCATACTGAGTGTGGTCTCTGTCCCCTGTCGGAACTGGCGCCTTGGAGGGTTGGAATTGCCCTTGTTGATAGCTGTGGTGGCCAGTGAGTCACAGTGCCAGGTGTGAGCCATGGCTACAGTGACAGACCCTCGCCGTACATCCCTGGGCCTCTTCCTGCTCTTGGTCAGTGTCTGAACCACAGTGGTGACTAGACGTGGCCCTTGTGGGAGCTTTGGCCTAAATGGGTGATGTCTCTGGGGCCCCTTTGGCAGCCCTTTCTCTGGTGGGAACTGCAGTTCGGGGTTCACTTTTTTATTCTACACTTTCGTGGTGAGTTTAAAATTTGCTCTGTGGGCTTCAAATGTGGTTTAAATTCGAGGATCTTATGAAACTCGAATATGTTATTTTAATGTGAGAATTTAACCATTAAGGGTAAGTTATTTTCACACCTTTAACTTTTTCATGTACATGTGGAGTTGGCAGCATTAATAGTAATGTGACTGGCCATGCAAGTGACTATTCTCCAGTGGCAATATTACTTATTTTCTAGGTCAGTTTAAGTGAATTGGAACAATGCATTTCTGTTGAAAACTGGGATTACAAGATTTCCTCTTCCCAGTGACACTGTGGAGCTTAGAGTTTTCTCCCCACTGTTGCCACTTCCTGATAAAGGCCCGTGGTGAAAAATCCTCCATTTCTTTTCCTTTGCCCTATCCCTGGTTCTCATGAATAAAAAGAACCCCTTAAATGCTGATTAGCACAGCTGCCATCCTGGGACCCGCGGCCTGCGAGCAGGCAGGCAAGTGTGCTGCTTTTTCAGTGGCTCTGAGTAGCGGGCCTGAGAACTCAGTGCAATATCTGCCCTTTCTTTTTTAATCAAAATAATAAGAGTTTAGCATTGTTTTTTCTCACCTAGAATCTTTTCTCAGTAGTGTTTCTTGGCTAAGTGTTTACAAATAGAGAGCTTTTCCTTCCCAGGATCAGTGTCCTTCCTTCTGTGGATTCAAAGCTATCGAAGCAGTGAGGGAAGTGGGAGACTTATCTGGGCCATGCGGTGGCTCTGGGCATTTCTTTACCTCTGTGAAGTGAGGTTCTGCCTCCAAGCCTGGGTCTCCATGTCCTGGGCTGGACAAAGCTGTTGCCAGGCACCTTGTGGTGTTCAGCAGAGGAGGAGTTGCTTAAATGCGTCCCTTGTGGCTGCTTGCCAGGTGATGACTGCATGGCTTTGCAACCCCGCTGTGTCCTGAAGGAAGCTGGGCTGGGGGCAGGGCTTGCTTCTGTGCCCCAGGTTAGTGAGCAGCCGCACAGGTGTGTGACAGTGCAGGTGTTTTAAACATAGGAAAGTAGCAAGGCAGTAGAATTTATGCCAGGGAGGAAATAACTCCACTATGCAAATAAACTCCTGTGCTTCTTGCTTCCTGAGCTATTTTAACTTTGAGAATAAAGTCATAGAAAACTCAGGCTACTTCCTGGTTGTTTAAAAAATTTGTGTATCTTGAATTCATTTGAATTCATCAACCTTTTGTATTAAAATTCTGGTTTTGGTGAAGGTGGTGGTGCACACCTGTGATCCTGGTACTTGGGAGGCTGAGGCGGGAGAGTCACTGTGCATTCAAGGCCAGCTTGGGCTATATAGTGAGTTCAGACCCAGCCTGCACTACACTCAAGACCCCTGACTCCAACCAACAGAACAACAACAACAAAAAAGTTCCATAAGTAATATTTTTATTTTATTGAAGTACAAATATCAATGAGACAGTTTTGGCAAGATGGATTTGATAAATTAATACATTGCAAACTGTTTTCATAATGTTTTGTTATTATAGAAGGTGCATACATGATATACTTACAAACATTATTATAGCAGATGTCTCTTATCAGTAAATTAAGAGAGTGTAGCTGTTTGCGTATCTTATTTTTTATACCTGAATTACATAAAAGATTCAATAATTAATACTTTCTGGGCTGGCAAGATAGCTCAGCGGTCTAGAGCACCTCTCAGGGACCGCGGTTCGAGCACCAGCACCACATGCCATGCCAGCCCCTCCCCGCAGGGCCGGCTGAGCTCACCCCCCACCCCCGCGAAAAAAGAATCCGTGATGTGTAGCGAGACACTGTAATAAATAAAGGAATTAAAAAAAAATTAATACTTTCTACCTTGTTATTTTCCTAGTAGTTGTCCATACTACTAGAAGCCGACATAATATCCTGTCCAACCACCACTAGTGCAAATCTTGCCTCTCATAGAGTTGTTTTTTTTTTTTTTTTTTTTTTTTTTTTTTT
>PVKA01031912.1:0-25818 GCA_004027165.1 Ctenomys sociabilis | reverse complement strand
TGGAACCGGGTATTTAACTCTGGCCCTTGTGCTTGCCAAGGAAGCACTTATACCAGTGATCCATCTCCCTGGCCTGAGGATTTCTTTCTTCAATGGGGAGCCCATGGGAGGTTAGACAACTGACCTCTTACATATCAGACTGTATTTCTTGAAGGACTAACTTTTCAAGTAAATACTTGGTATTCTTAGTAGAAACTAAAAACTAAAAGGCATAACTATGAGCAGGTAATTTCCACACATAGACACAGACATCAAAAACTTATTACATACACCCCATAATGACCTTGACCTAACTCTTTTCTGTGATGGTAGCTCATTCATGAAAAAGTGGAAAAGAAAGGCAATGTATGCACAGCGACTATGCTCAGCTCCCATAACTCTGAACTCTGACAAGGGCTTTACAGCACAGCAAAGGACAGATAGTCAGTATTTATGCACATTCAAAACATGCCTTCCAGGGGCCAGGAGATGGCTCAGTGGAATAAGTGTTTCCCTTGCAAGTGCAAGGCCATGAATTCCATCCCTGGTTCTGAGGGGAGGGGAGGAAATATATATATATATATTTATATATATATAAAGTAGATCTTCCATAAAGTATCATAAGGAGATAGATAAATGCTTATCATCCATACTTATGCCCTCAGTAGGTCACTGCAGAAGCACCTAAAATATTGGTGCAGTATATCAATATACCCAACTAGTAGAAACAATAGTAAAGAAAGTCTCTTAAGACCACTCTCTCCAGATTCCCTCACCCGGGAAGGGCTTCTAGGTCATATTCAACACAAATATTCTCAGTCAGAAATTGAATGGCTCATTTCCCATAGGTGTTAGTTCCTTCCATCAGGAGGGTCACAGTCAGATGATTGTTGCTTCCTGGTGTTAGTCAATGTAAAATTAGTAAATCTTTACATGAAATATTTCATTTCAGGAGAGACAAAACCCGGCCAACTGGCATCAAAGTTATTCATGGCCATAAGGATTATGCCAGAGAATGCAACAGTTAGGACATGTGACTTCTGCCAAAAAAAAACACTCCTCTTAAATAGACAATATCACTTTCAGTGATACAGGGACATGATAAATACCCTGGAGAACATTGAAAACTTTGTGCATATTCCAAAGACTAAAGGGCTCCAATATTTATTGGTCTGGGTATATACTTTCACTAACTGGGCCAGATGTCTTTCTTTGTAGAATAGAAAGATGTGGTAATGGTTTTGGTCTCAGAAATCATCCTTCAGTTTAGATGTCCTAAGAGTCTTCAGACTGATAATAAGCCTTCTTTTAAAGCAGGAGTAACACCAAATTGCTCTCATGCACCTAGCATTTCCCATCACTATTATGTGCATGGAAGTCACAATCACCAAGAAAGGTTCAAAAAATGAATGAGGCCCTAAAGAGATTGCTCACAAAATAGTCATAAAATCCATCCACAGTGACCTCATTTGCTACATTTATCTCTTATCAAAATTAAAAATTTATGTCAATTTCTAGGCCTCAGCCTTTTTGAAATGCTTTATAGATTCTTTTTACACTGTAATGATTTTCTCTTCAGTAGAGAAACAGATGCCTTGTTAAAAATGTCACCTCCCTGTCTAAATTCCAACAGACTTCAACAGTTAACAGAAGCCCATCTTACAAAAGTGGGGAAAATCCCTTTCTACCCTGAAGAGTTAGTACTATCAAAATCTCTTCCCTCCTCATCTATTTCTGTAGATCTAGTGTGGCAAGGACTGTACATCATGATTCTATAAACTCCCCCAGCCTTTAAGGTGGAGGCCTGAACTCCTACTTGAACCACACTTAACTAGAACCAGAGACTGTCCCTTAGAGTGAGCCACTATCTTAATACTACTGTGAAATCATGGAAGACTAAGAGTTCTTGTTCAGAGTGAAAACAAAATCTTCAGAGAAGTAATCTAAGATGTTCTGCTTAACCTTTTTTACTAATTACTTTTGTACCACTTAAAAGAGAATGCAGCTCTTTTTAGGGTGGGCATAATAATGTAGAGTCATTATGACAAACAATTTCATCCTGCTAGACGTGTGGCCTGCTTTCCTGGTCAAGTATATCAAAAGATCCTTGATGGATGTCTCAACTTCAAGGAAATGGTTAGAAACAACTACAAGACTATACTGATGAGACGCAAAAAATTTGAGTGTTTCGTACTTTAGCCCACCATCACAAGATAACTAAGTAGCCTATAAATTCAGCTCTTAATGACCATAAATATAATCAGATTCTTTTCTAAGAATGATACTGCATCCTCCCATGGTCTCTAGTAAAACCTTTATTAAGTAAAGTAAGGGTTGTTTTATGAAAGCCAAGAACCACTGACATAGCAATGGCTACTTTCAGATATCTGATGATTACATGTGGTTTAATCCCATTATAAGACAATTAAGTATCTTAAGTAGAAGTTAGAAACAGAGGAATCACTCTTATTCGTATTGGCTTAATTCTAGTAAATATTAGGATGGACACCCACTAATAGAGTATAGAGGCCACAATTTTATAGGTCAAACACTGGTTTTTCAATAGACTGGTCTCATTAACCTAAGATTATATGGGAAAACCCAATGGAATTCATTGGTCTTGTGGAAGAAATTTATGACCTTGACTACTTTTGAGAGAGAGAGAGAGAGAGAGAGAGAGAGAGTGAGCTTTGTGTCCCTACAAGGGAACAGTGTCAAGTTTTTCAGTCTTCCTACAAATGTAACCTATTTATGGCCTGATCTTTGTCCCTTCCTTCATATTAATGAATGTCATGCAACACACTAAAGTCTTGGATAATTATACTCAATGGGCCTTAAGCCATATGCTGACCAGTATCTCTCTCCTAAATGAAAAAGTAAAATTAATGAGACAATCTGTTTTTCAAAACTGGATGACAGTAGACACTCTAACAGTGGCACAAGGGGTACTTGTGCAATTGTAAAGGCTAAATGTTGTGTGCACAGTTATGATCCCTCTGGTAAAATTTCAGAAGCTATTCAAGATATTACAAAACAGATTGATGCCATGTCAGATTATGAAGCTTCCTGGATCCTTTTCTTGCCCTCCTCGTGGAAGGTGATCACTACTTCTTCATGGTGGAAACAATTGCTGATTACATTAATAGTAGTCTTTTTGGCATTGTTATTTGTTTCTCTGGCCTTGGCTCTTCTTTTCTCCTCTGTTCCTCCTACAGATATAAAGGTATATGCCTACCCATGACAAAAATACTTAATGACCATTAATAGCCCTCTGGAGTGTATCTGATTCCAATTCTCTTCAGTTACAAGTAGCCAGGGTGGTCACCATCCTATCTCCTGTTCACTCATAGAAGTTAGGGATATCTATTCAGAAAGGAGGATAATACAGACAATTACATTAGGTAGAAATGCAGGCATTCAGACAAGGCTGGGCCATAGAGGAAGTCAGTGCAAAGGATAAAAACACTTCAAAACTGTGGCTCAAGGCACATTCGAGAAGATTACAATCACAAGGGCCACATTGACATATTTTAGAGCAAAAATGATAGCCTAAGCTTATTCATAACACCCTTTTGAAATTTCCCATATAAGTAAACAATTATCTCATTAGGGTTGAGCCATCCTCCCCCAGCCCACTAAAATGATTAAGACTAAGACTAAGATAAAAAGATAAGATAAAAAGTATGGGCATGTCACAGTGGCACAAGCCTGTAATTCAAGCAAAGGAGAATTGTTGTAAGTTTGAAGCCAACCTTGGCTAGAAAGCAAGTTCACAGTCAACCTGAATTGCATTTTAAAACCCTGTCTCAAATAAAGGTTAAAAAATGACTAAAGCTATAGATTATCAACTGAAGTTAATGATGTTATCAATGCATTTAATATCCTAGTATTGGATCAATATTAGCTAAGTGGTTATACTTGTAAAATAATAGATTTATTATAATTCTATGCACAGGGGGAACTACATGATTGTGCCCCCCTGCTGTCCCTTATTTGCACAGGAGCTTTTTTCCCTCAATAAATATATTCTGTACATAACCTCTGTGTGTTCCCAAAATTCATTCTTCAGTTAAAAAAATAATTCTATGCACATTGTATCTACTTCATGATTATGTTTTATAAAACTCAAAAATGTGAGTTCTGCAAGAACCCATTTTTGGTTGACCTTTTGTCAAGCTATTTCTCTGGATAAAGTTTCCTACTTTTCACCTTATTATTCCTTAAAATTTATTCTTCAATTTCAGAAAACACAAACTTGGCATATCTAACATGTAGTAGGATGGCAGTTACATTTGTTTACCCTGTATCAGCATCAAGAAAAAATGAAATACTTAGGCAGCAATCAAAAGGCAAAAGTAAAAGATAAACAATGAAAACTACAGTACTCAAAAGGAAGAGCAAAGAAGATATCAGAAAATGAAAAGAAATCTCCTGTTTTTGGATAGGCAGAAAAAATATAGTGGAAAAAAAAAAAAAAAACAAAAAACCTTAGTTCCAGAATTGTTCTATAGATTTAATACAGCCCTAATCAACATAACAAGATATATCTCACAGAGATAGAGAAAACCATCCTAAAATTCATCTGAAGCAGGAGAGACTTGTAATAGCAAAAGCAATTCTGGACAACAAAGGCAAGGCAGGCGCCACTTGCAATCTTACTGCATGGGGTGAAGTGTAACTCCCACCGTGTCAGATGTCAGATACTCCAAGTTTGTGTTCCCTCGAGTTGAACAAGAACTTCTAAGTAACCACAAAGTTTAAGAAGAATTAATTCTAGGAATCAGAATATTAATTCTAGGAATCAGAATAGATTCAGAGTGAGGGACAGGAAGGCTTATAATTAGGTTGCCAAGAAGCCCACATTTCTGAGAATGTTTTATAGAATGAAGTCGAGATGGTACAACATGGCTTAAATCACAGTTAATCAATAAGGTTATATGTATATCCTGTTAGCTAATATTGATTCTGTAGTAGCAAAAGCATATGTAAGACATTGTTAAACTTGGTCAACAATTCTTAGCATTAGCCTTGTCTTTAGTCTTACTCTTAGTACTCTTAGACTTAGTGAGTGAGAGAAGATACCTCTGCCCTAATTAAAAAAAAAAGATCTTTTTACACAAGGGACCTCAAAAGTGTGATACCAGTCATATTAAGCCATTACTGTAATCTTCAGATGCACCTTCAGCCACACTTTTAACATGTTCACATACATTGTATGGATTCTCTTGACCTCAAGCTCTGTCTTACTGCCTATAACATCTCCACATAGTTTATATGTCTATAATAGTATTAGAAACTTCACATGATAAAAAAATAGTATGCTACTGACAAAATGAAAATAAATACAGGTCAAAAGATAAATTAAAGAGAGTAGAAGATGAAGAAGAATAGCCAAACACATTCATTTACCTCATCTTTGATGCAGTGTCCAAAAGCCTTCATTGTAAGAAAGATAGCTTCTTTAATAAATGATGGCGGTAAAACTGACTCTCCACTGGCAAAGATTAAAACAAGATCCATAATTCTTACAATGTACGACACTATAATTGAAATGCATTAGAGATCTAAATATTAGAACAGAACCTTTAATACACCATAAGATAAAATAAAGCATAAACTACTGAAGATGTAACTCTAAATAGAAAACATTATTAACAAAATAACCATAGATGAAATATTACAACTAGAATCTCATTCTATGAAAAAGCATTTGTACTGCAAAAGAAACCACCAACTAAGTGAAGAGACAAACCATGAAAGAGAAAAATTTCACCATCAAGTCCTCAAAGGAGTATTACCTAGAATATATAGAGGACAACAACAACAAATATCAGATCCTTGATAATTTAAAGATCCAGTCCAAAATTGGGCACTTAAATGAATACGCACTTCTCAGATGAAGAAACAAAACCAGAAATAATTACATGCAAAAAACTTTTCCTAATCAAAAGGTGGCCCTTAAAGAGAAGGAAATTAAACCACAGATTCCATTTCGTTCCAGAAAGAATGGCTATCATAAAAAAAATCCACCAACAACAAATACAATGTTGTGTGAGTGTGTTGGGGGAAAAAACCCTCCATTATTCATTCAGGCATAAATTATAATAACAAATATGGATATTAGGAAGAGGATTCCTCAAAAACTGACCCAGGTTTCTCTTTCTTAGTATCTTGCTGAAAGTGTTAAAAATATCTAACCAAAGTAATATATGCTCCCCCTGGCTATAGCAGCACAATTATAATAGCTAAAGCTTGGAAACAGCCTAGACACCCATCAGCAGATGAAGGGATATAGATATAGGCTTTGAAAATAAAATTACATATGCTTTTTGTGTATAATTCAATAACTACTCTACCATAATAAAGACAAATGTATAGCATTTTTGGTAAATGGATGCATCTCAAGACCGTATACATGATATAAACTGTACATGTATGTTTGTATGTTTAAATACCACATTCTGTGAGAAACCAAAGTGTAAATAAGGACAGAAGAATTTATATATATTGGGAAATAGGAAGAAAGTGTTGAAGTGGAAAGGGGAACATATGAAGAAGGAAGAGAAGAGGAAAAATGTAAAGCAAAAAAAAATGATGAAAAAATGCAAACAAAGATTTTGTAATAAGGAGAGTAACAAAAAGAAGAAGAATGGTGAACGTGGAAATAAGAAGAATCAAGAAATATTATATGGAAGTACAAATTCCCTTTAATGAACATGACTATCATAAGTATTTCATATATACTAATAAAATTATTTTTCAAAAAGCCACAGAAGTTCTAGTAGAGGGCTGTCCTATGAGTCTCTCACACTGAAGCATCTCTATTAAGGGTAGTATCTCTGAGTCCCCTTGCAGTTTGAATTGGACACTGACTGAATAATCTTTCATCCTTTGGGAAGGGCTATGTTTCTGAACTATGAAAAACTGAATTTGTTTAGTAATCCAGAATAGCCCTGAAGGACCATCTTGTTTCCTCCCTCAGCCCAGGTCTTTACAAAGTTGGCACAAGCACTAGGTCCAGAGTGGGGTATAGGGTTTCAGAAATTGAACAGTTCTCTCTCTTCTATTCCTCTCAATTCTGGATATTTGTACAGCTTGGTTGGTTTCTGTTTATTTTCCTCTATTGGACTATATTATGTCCTTGCCTCAAAGTAACTGGCTTGTTTTAGCTCTGAGCATAAGGCACTTTTCATGCCCAGCACCTTCTGGCTCTCATTCCTTCATCTCCACACTTAACAAATCCTTCTTTTTTTTTTTTTTTTGGAGGAGAGATACTGGAGATCAAATTCAGGACCTTGCTGTTGCCACTTCCCTATTTCCCTGGGCTTTTAGCAAATTCTTCAAAAAAATCATTCAATAATAGACTATTAGTAAAACAGTCTTAGATAAAAATGACCCTATTTTTATTTCAGTACAGTGTTTTACTTATGTGAACAATAAAATATTACACTTCTGTGAAGCTTCATGTTCACTAATATCAGTTATAAATCTGGATATCTTTGGAATTTATAACAACTTTTGAGTTCATAATCAACTGTGTTATAAAAGTGGTTATGCTAATTGATCTTACACTTCGCAACAGTAAGAAGAAACCATAAAATAACACCCAGGATTTGGAGGCAGACTTATAACGATGGAAATTGATTGGGATCATTCTAAAAATATCAGGATCATTTCACTATATAATAACCCCAAATTAAAGAAGCCAACAAATATATGAAAAAATGCCCCACATCACTAGCCATCCATAAAATGGAAGTTAAAACAACACTGGAATGCCATCTCACTCCAGAAAGGTTGGCTATCTTAAATAAATCAACTAACAACAAATGTTGGAGAGGATGTGGGGAAATAGGAACACTTCTCCACTGCTGCTGGGAATGTAGACTGGTGCAGCCATTGGGGAAATTGGTGTGGAGACTTTTCACAAAACTAGGACTGGAAATCCCATTTAAGCTGGCTTTCCCTCTAGTGGGAGTTTTCCCAGAGGAACTGAAACATCATATCATAGTGATATAAGTGTACCTATGTTTATAGCAGCACAATTTGTGATAGTAAAATCTTGGAAACAACCAAGATGCCCATCACATGAAGAATGGTTGAAAAAATGTGGTATTTCTATTCAATGGAATTTTACTCAGCTATAAAGAAAGATAAACCTGAAGCATTTATATTTAATTAGATGTCACTTGAACATGTCTCACAAATGAAATAAACACATATGTGCACATATCATGTAGTCTCCCTAGTATAAGTAATTAAAAGAAGAAATATAAATAGAAAAGTATAACAACTAAAAGGAATTTAGACAGATAGTTATGATAAACTGAACTGCATATGTTGCAGGATAATAATCAGCTTCTCTTCTGGATGTTTAAAAACCTATGTTTGCAGATAAAAATTGGAGAAATGGAAGGGCTGCAAGGTCTGTCAACATTTGACCATAGCCTTTCAAGGTCAGTGAACACTCAGGACATAGGAGAACCTATAATGCAACATCATGGACTCAATTGTGCCCCAAATTTTCTGGTCAAGGAGATTATAGAGCCACAGAGGAATGTGATAGATGATCTATAGTATGTCTAAGGAGAGTCACATTGAGAGAAAATTTATCTCGGGCTTTCATGGAGAGCAAACTGGTCAAGCATTGGCCGTGACTCATCCACATGGCTGACACTGACAGAGGATCTACAGAGTGAGGTACAGGGTTATAGGACAAACTCTGAGGGGACTTGATTGACCTCATCTGATACAAAAATTACATTTTTTGTTCTATAGGTCTTGATTTATCTTGGTCTTAATCATCCAGCAGAAAAGTATTAAAACAAGTTACATAAAATAAGGCCATAATAATAAGCTGAGCTATAAATGGGTCTAGTGAACAACTTCCTCAGATAACCCTTTATTATTGTGGAGTACTGGACTGTGTTGGATCATTTCACTGAATTCAAGCACCTGTAATAATTGAATGACAATAGAATACCCATCTTTGACAGGAATAAAAAAGGGGATATAAAGGAAGAACCATTATGTATTTGTATAAACAGTACAGTTAGGATAAATATGTAGTACTTTTGCATAATTTTATGAGAAGAAAGATTTGCACTAACAGTGTTTGGACAGGATATCCTGTTTTCTCCTTGTACTGTGGATAACCACTAGGAAGATAACAATGTAAAAAGTATTTATTATTGATTAATACATTTTTAAAAGCTGAATTGCTACAACTGAGCTTTAAAAGAGAAAGATAAGTATGCAGCTAAATTCTCATGAGTTTTTGGTTAGAGGCATCTGCTCTAAGAGTATTTATAAGTAGAATATCATGTATGCACCTTGTACTACAAAAACAATATTCAATGTAGTTATTGAATCTGTCCTACTAGTTTGGTTCAAAACTTTCTCATTGCTATTTGTTCTTCAGTAAAATAGAAAAAGAAAAACATAAATATATACAAAACACTCAAATAAAACTCTTTACAAAAATCAGAATGCACTCATATATATTTTGACCAAATTATATTATAATAAACTTTTAAAGTTTGTAATTATAAAAAGAATTGACCTACAGAATATCTTGTAGGTCAATTGGTACAGATCTCTTATAAGAATTTGTAAAACCTGAAAACCACCTATTTATCATAGCAGCAGGTGAAACATGGCATTGGCCCATCGTTGATGAATCACTACAAGTTGGCACTCTGATATCACAAAAGGAGCGACAGTAAGAAGGTGGTTGAAGACCACATGGCCCACATGGCCTCTTGTCATGTGACTGGATGTCACAGGTTGGCACTCTGATGCCCTAGGAGCTGCGATCCTAAGGTGGTTTTGGACGGACACATGGCTTGCAAGATGGCAGCAGCCACACTGGTTCCAAGATGATGAGGGTGGGCACACAGTGAATAGTCACAGGCGAGTGGTGCAGTCACAGGGGTGCTTCACAGGAGCAGGTATGAAATGCAGGAGGAAAAAAGTGGGAGGAGCAGCCTCAGGGATTCATGGTTCTGATACAGGGGAGACAGATAGGAGGCAGAATCTACAGGTGAGGCTGAGACAGAAGACAGAGATGTTACAGCGGATAGAGTAGATAAAGATGTGGTTGGAGGAGACTGCAAGACAAAGTTTCTGACAGAAGGGATGGAGAGTATAGTACCAGTGGATAAGATGAGGGTATAGTGGAGTGAAAATTGTGGAAGGGACATGATTTCCAAGTAAAGAAAAGCTTTTAAGGTATTTCTGACCATTTGCCTTTGTGGTAACAGAAGAGCAAAAATTTCAAGCCATTGGCTTCCATGGTCAAGTGTATATTGTGACCAAGCCATCTGGTAGTTAAAAACTTAGTTGTTTATGTTTATGATATGCTCAGAGTAAGCAATCAATGAGACTCTTTGGTAGAAAACACAGTGGCATGTGTTTTGGGGGATAGGAAAAGAATATATCCCATTGTAATCAAATTAAGAGTGAGTGAAAGATTAGGGCAAATCCCAACATCACACCAATTAAAAATCTATCACTTTTTAACTGGGTGAAAGTGTGAGAAAGATCAGTACCTACTTTAGTAGTCACCACTAGCAAAAGCAGGAGGTGAGAGTCCAGGCGGACATTAATAAGGGTCCCAACAATGAGCTCAAGGTAAGAGGAAAAATGAGGCAGGATGCCCCCAAAATTGGGCTCCCCTGTGAGGATTGAGATTGGCTGGCATTGGATGTGAGTTATCAATGGCAGAGACAGAAGCAGAAGCAAAAGATGGCTTGGTGAGGGAGTTTAAAACTGGTGCAGGGGATGACCAAGGAGCTACATGACTCACCAACCTGAGTCATGGTAGCAAAAGTTAGATTTTAGAGGCGGCAATGGCGGTGATGTGGCAGAGAAGCAGACATAGGGGTAGGATAAGTCTTCATTTACTCTGAGGACACAGAGAGGATGAGGACAACGAGGTGGGAAGATCCTCTGACCTGAGACAGGAAGGATGAGATTTTATGGATGTTCGTTAGGGACAGCGTTTGAGGGACAGAGTCAGTGCAACACAAGGTGTGGGTTGGAGGCTCACTGTGTCAAAGAAAGGTAAAAGAAAGTTGTATCCAGGACTGGAGTGGGGAAGAAGACTTGATCATTGGGAAGAGAAGCTCTTGTTTTGAGGATGCAGCCACTTTTAATCAGGGCCATGGTAATTTAGCTCTTTGTATTCATGCCAGAACCTATCAATAACTGTCTTCAATAGCCCAAATTAATTAAAATTTATTTAAAGTTCAGCACAAATTTTTGTTTAATCGTTATAATATGAGAATTTATTAGACAATGAATAGTGCATCATTACAAAGAGTAAAGTAGCCAGCAGTTACTACTTGTCAATAATACAAAAGATGAACGTTTAATCCCTATTTAACATATGGAGATACTAGCTTTAGTTATGAGGAATACATAAAACAATGCACAAAATCTCATGCTAGCACATGATCATACCTAGCTATTAATATTATTATTATTACTATATTTGCAATTAATGTTCTTGGGATGTAAGGTGCTATATAGAAGAATGTGTTTACATTTTAATCAAAGTTCTTGACAGTATTTTACAAAAGGCCAAGATTTTAATTCTAAACTTCCCAAGATGAAAACATAAAACAAATCAATTTGTAATATAATTTAATAAACTAGCATATAGATATTTACCCATAAACTTATACCTAGAAACTTATCAACAAGTATATTAAAGAGAAAAATATCAGGAAAGTACAAAATAAGAGAATCTACTTATATTAATGTAGGGTTGTGGCATGTTGCATGCATAGGTAGATAAAAGAGAATTGAAGGCCTCTTTGATCTTTACTAGCCATTAGTGGAGAGACTTATGATGGGCTAGGTTTATGCTGTCAGAAAGAGAAAGGCAACTAGACTTGAGCAATCAGAAAGATGAGAGCAAAAATCTAAACTCTGGGAAGCCCCAGACAAACTGTTTTACTTGTTCCTTAATGGAAACATTTGTCTCTAAGCCCCCAACCATGTCTAGCCTCCATCAAACAACTGAACAGGTCATATAACTGGAAGGAATCCAAGAAGAAGACTGAAAGCAGCCATGAACAGATTCCAGGAGTCTGCATGGGATGAGGTGCTCAGCACAAAGGGGCTTCAGACTAAGTAGCCATAAACAGTACTCTTGAATGCTTGCTGTGCTTCCAGAGTCTGTCTGTCTCTCTCTTTCTCTATCTCTCTCTCTCTTTCTGTCTTCTCTGTCTCTCTCTGTCTCTTTATGTCTCTCCCTCTGTCACTCTGTCTCTTTCTCTGTCTGCCTCACTGTCTGTATCTCTGTCTCTGTCTGACTCTCTCTCTCTGTCTGTCTTTCTCACTCTCTCTCTGTCTCTCTTTCTCTGTCTGTCTCTGTCTCTCACTCTCTTTCTCTCTTTATCCCTCTGCACTCTGTCTCTTTGTCTGTCTCTCTGTCCATCTCTGTCTCTGTCTCTCTGTCTCTCTCTCTGTCTCTCTCTCTGTCTCTCTCTCTCTCTCTCTCTCTCTCTCTCTCTCTCTCTCTCTCTCCCTCTACCTTCAAAAAAATCATCTGCTTCTATTTTGAAGTCTGATGCTTTAGTTATTTTACAAACACTGGGTTTAGGAATGCCAGCAGCTGGCTGTTCCAGTAGAGCGATAGCATGGCACTGCATGGTACACAGCCCTCTACAGTTGTCCGTTACCAGTGTATACTTTACTTATATTTAAGTACAATAAAATATAAATGTATATATGTGCTATTGCTTGGATAATTATTTTATCCAAGCAATAGCTTGGATAATCTTTAAAAAATGGAAACAAAAAATATCATAATGAAAATTATTTTCATTTAATACAGTTTGGACACAATTTAAATTTTTATACTAATAAATTACATTTAATTTTCCAAAAATATGATCTATAAAATACTATAGGCTATAAGTTTATTCAAAACATAATAATATATGAACAATCAAAAAAGAGACTAAGGCAACCTCAAAGAAAAATGCATATATATGCAATGAGAAAGAAAAAGGTGATACATAGGCTATGTATATATAGCTGTCATACCTAACTTCAATTATTTTTTCGAATACTCTCAAACTAAGTCTTATTGATAATATTTGTTATGCCTGACCTGGGCAAGTCTTTCACAGCAAACAGGCTCTTCTCAGCAAATAACACAAAGTCTGTTCTGCTGCCTTCCGCAAACAGAGCAGACAATAATAGAGAAAATACAGAGCATGCGTATAGTCTCTGCTCCTCGCCACAACTGGAGGGTCTAGCACTGTCTCCAAACCTGCCCCAACTCTCCTTGTTTCTCTGGCCTCAAACATTCCCTCTAGATTCCTTCTGATTATAACTCGTCCCACAAAGCCTATATAAACTCAGTTTAACTTCTGGCTAGCGGCTGAAATCATCTGTGATCTCAGGCCATCTGGACCCAGGCAAATAAAGTCTCTGTTTCTGGGTGGTTACTCACGTGCCATTAACAAGATTAATCGTATCAAAACACCATTAGCTATCTTAGAAACATTTGATTTTTAAACCAAACTTAGAAACTAGGACCACAAAAACTCACTATTTTATGACTATTAGTATCCCAAACACAAACAAGAACCAAATAAAAGTCCAATAATAAGAAATCTGGTGATAAACGTTATACAAAACAGAAGATGAAAGAAAGGGTTGAATTAAAAAAGGAATTAAACTATATGGTGTACACAGACCAACTCCATACAAAGAATATAATCCTATGTACTGCAAACCTGTTTTAACACAAAAATGAAAATTTAAGAGCTCAAATAAACAATTGACACTTTTTTACTTTCCCTAATGAAATGAAGATATTGTAAATAATGGTAAAGAAGCATCAAATATTCAGTTAATGCTTAATATTTTTTATGTCTTTTCAATTCTTTGATTTCTCTCTTCTTAATTTTTTACGTAATTTTTCTTTTTTCTTTATACTCCCAATTTTGCATGCAAATATCTGATGACATGAGCAACTAATTTGAACACACTATGCATTACAACAAATAATGTGAATTTCATATTTTTGGTGAGATACTGTATAATTTGAAATTTTTCTTTTTTAATGTCATTTTGTACTCTCTTTAGAAAACAAATTTTAATTGACCATCACAGAGATCTAAATCACAATCCAATTTGCTCCTTTTTTACTCACACTCAGATACAAAAAAATTTCAAATAAGTTTATAGCACAATGAACTTTTAAAACTGTGGCACACATGTATGATCAGTCTCTAGCTTTAAACATGAAATAGTATAGTAGTACATAGTACAGCTATTCTAACTGCGTCTCTTTACCACTGCATTCACTAAAATATTGCTTGACATTATTGCTATGAGTTTCCCATTGCTTATTTGAACATTATATAAAAACACAAATATCTTCAATATAATTTAGGTCTATTTTTTTAGCGACATGTTTATAGCTTTCACTATTTGTGATTCATATTGTTGCATGTAATAGTCATTTGTGGTATGCGGTATTTCATGTATTAACTTGAATATTGAGACATATTTGGTTGTGTCCTATTTTAAGTTTGTATGTTTACTTACTGTTAAGTAGATATACCAAAATAAATTGTGATGTCTTCAGAAATACTGATTTAGCCTTATGGATGATGTCAAGTTTTGCAAAACAACTTAGGAGTATATAGTATTTGGTATTGTTAAAAAGTCTAAATATTTCAATCAAGATTGTATCATGTTTGTTACTGTCAATCTTAAATTGAAGTGTCATCAATACATAAATTCTAATATCTCCTTGTTCTTCATCATATTTTTTCTGATATTATGTTTATATACTTTCATGTTTGATATTTCATCATTATTTTTCATACAGTTGTCATATATATATATATATATATATAGTTTTACTCATTCTGCCCTTCTGTCCTTTACTTTTAAATGGAAAGTGTTGCTTATATTTATTTACAGTCTATGTTCTGTTTCTAATGTATGCATTGCAAGTATCTGACACTAATGATTTTCTTCCATGCTTTTATGTAAGTCAACACTATTCTCACAAAGATGTTGTGAAGGATATTTTTACCACATACCCAAATGTAATAACTGTAGCATAGCAGAATACTCATTCTCTTTAGTAAAGAAGAAAATTAAGGAATACGTTTGTATTTTTCCCCAAGATTAATCATTAGTGGAATATGGTTTATCACCTTAGTATGGAAAGTTTCTCTGGGACTATTGGGCCACTTCCCCTCTATCCACCTGAATTTGGGCAACATCCTAGAGCTAAGCCTCTTGACAATGTCCTAAGAGAAGCTGAAATGAAAGTCACAATGACACAGAAAATCTCTAAAGCTCCAAGCCAGAACATTTGTGTTAGCTCCCAGTGCAATATGGTCAGTAACATTTTCCACCACTCCAATTTCATTGAAGATTCATAACAAGGGACATCATAGCCTGCATGTGACTAAAACACAGTGAATTTTGGAATTTGTATGTATACTGTATGACTCAGTTAAGGCCAAGATCAGGTCTAGGCTATCCTAATAATAACCTGCTCAAATTCTTGCAAGAAGGCCTCCCACAGGAATTTCAAAGCATTCCACTCAAGTGTTCCAGGATCTTGTAATTAATGACCCCTCCCTACTTTTACATGTTCTACTTACTATATCAGGGTGCTTGGAAGATCATTCTTCCTCTATTGTTCTAAGAGAGCAGGAAATAAGGTAGTCACCACCACCACAACAATAGTATATCTGTATGTCAGAACATCTGTATGTTTGATCTCCTAGCCAAGCATTCAGTCATGTTCAATTGCCTAACACCTCATTATGGGTTCATAGATAAATACTATGTATCAGACATTAAGTAGTATTAGAATGAATTTTGGGACATGTATGTGTGTTGAGAGACCCTTTGATGACTCAGTACCCTGTCCATCGTTTTGTGGGGAAATGGTTTCAGACAGGGTCTTGCTATGCAAGGCCTTGAGCTCACTTTGTAGCCCAGTCTGGTCTCGAATTTGAACCATCCACTTGTCCCATCCTCCTGAGTGGTGGGATTATAGCCATAGGCTACCATGCCCAACTACTTTTTTTTCTGTCAATTGTTCCTATCAATCACACCTAGCAATCCAAGGGCACTTGGGCTGAAGTGCATGTTTTTTGAATTCTGAAAGTTTGATTGATCCATGCATTGCTGCTATTTCCACACTCTGTGAAAGTACAAGTACTTTCACTTTTCTGCCACCCAACACCATTTTTTCTTCCTGTCTTACTTTTCTTCATACAGACAATCACTGAGCATAACTTTCCATTTGCTGCTTGCAAATGGGTGTGTGGGGCAATTCTTTCTTTGCCACACATGACAGCCTGGACTATGTTGGCCCATATCATAGTATCGCACTACCTATGTACATACATGTTTTTAAAAACACAAATTTTTATGGCGACAAGCCTCATTTATCAATGCTTTTGCTTCTTCATGTTCTGTTACAATGCTAGGATTATTTAAACATTATACATTTTTTTTCTATTCATGCAACTACCATTCATTCTTCAAAATTGTCTCACAGTCAATTATCTTGTGATCATAATGTACAGCTTCAGTTTTGGGTGGTATTCTACTTCCGCTTTTTAACAACTAGCAGAAAAGTTTCACCAGAACACAATTTATATTCTAATGATTGCCCATTAATTTTTGTGATTAAAATTATGTTTCTTAAAGATTGTAGGATTTTCAATATTTCTTTGTTTTATGTATATCCACAGGGTCTCACTACACAGATTGACTCATAGTGATCCTCCTGTTTACAGACTCCCAAGAGCTGTGATTACAGGCACATGCCACCAAACCCAGTCTCAATTTCCATCTCTGCTTGCCCAGGGCCAGGGCAGGCACAGCAGGTCTAGGGCTGTAACTCTAGGCCCCTGCATTGGCCTAAGCAGGCTTTTTAATCCCCTGCTATTTGGCCGGCCCTGAATGAATTATTTTTAACTAACATATTAGTTGATAACGAAGAGCTAATGAGGATGTCATTATACACCACATAAATGTTCCTTAATCGCTGCCTGAATCATGTAAGGAAAAAAAAAAAAAAGCAGTGTTTTAAAAATCCACTTACTTGAGTTTACTAGCCTTTTTTTTTTCCCTCAATAAGAAACTAATCTATTATTCTCTCTCAATATTGTAGCCCATCCATTTCCTCATTTCTTTCCTTAACTTTTAGAGAAGTTACCTCTTCCAGTTATGCAAATACCAGTGATTATACATTTGCCAAATAACAACTGTTTCACTATTTTGCTTTCAAAATATTAAGCTAAATGTTATCCTTCAAAACTATGTCTTTGAGGGCTGGTAAGATAGATCAGCAGACTAAGAGCCTGCCTAGGCAAGTGCAGGGAATAGAGTTTGATCCCTAATACCACATGCCATGCCAGCTCCATTCCAGAGCTAACTAAGCTGGCCAGGGATTCCAGGTATGGTGGTGATGCATGCCTGTAACCCCAGTGCTGGGGCAGCTAAAAGCAGGAGGAACACTTGAGTTTGAGCTGCATAGTGAGACCCTGTATGAAATATAGAAAAATAATAATAAAAACAAACAAAATAACTATCTCCTTGTTGTATATATTAAATGTTTTATGTGGCAGAGGAAAATTATAATGGAAGAAATCATGTTATGTACTGCCATGTCTGGGGGAGTGATGTATACCGTGGCATGCTGCTGCTTTGCTGGAACATGCAAGTAGCTAGTAAACTGAGAAGATAATATTTAAAATAAAAAATGAAACAAGAAAATAGGGAACAACATTAGATAGGAGAGAAAGTCATCACAATGTATTTTCTTTTGCTAATAAGACTGTTCACAAAAATCAATACGACCTTATATTATTATACGAATGGTGGTCATAGGGAGGAAAAAGACAAAATCAGACACAAGTAGGCTTTATTAAAGAAATTAGCAAGAAATTTTACTAAAGGTAGAATTTACTCTATAACTAGACTCGACACTTAGAGCAGTTAGACAAAAGAGAGAATCCAGACCCAGGAAGGTGCCAAGTAACACAAATAATGTAAGAATTTAGCAGGTATAGTTAACAAACAAAACACTGATACAGCCAGGAACATGAAAGGTGACAGGAAGCAGGACCCCTTCCTTGCTCTATAAAATATAAAAGAGACAAGAGGCAGGCACTGAACAGTAATTATATATATATATATATATATATATATATATAATACTTATCTTCATTGTTTAGTCATCAAATCTGTTACCATTTTAGAAGATTCTGAACACATGTATCTATCACAAAGAGAGAAAAAAATCAAGTAGCCAGAAAGAAGTTAGAAGAACCCCATGGTTAGGATCAAAGACAGACACAGAGTTAATCAGATGGCAACAACTTCCAGGCTCCCACTTAGAGCTGATAGAAATCATTAGTTCTAAATAAAAAGGAGCTGAGGACAAAAATCTCACAGATATTCACTTTTGGTTGCTCTCTACTCTTCTACAGTAGATGTCTATTGTCTCCTTTTTCCCATCTTTTCCAAATAAACTGTCTTATGTTAAATTGTGTCTTCTCAATTTAATAGCTAGCTGCACATTCCAGCAAAGCAGTAGCACGGCCTGCTACACACCCCTCCCCCAGACATGGAGTATGGCTGTCCTGTGTGGATACTCACATCTTCTTGGGGAACAGGGGGCTGATCTCCTCATGAAATGGCCTTCAAGATTGGTTTTTGAGGAAAGGAATTTTCAAGGAGGCCAAGGCAATTGCTGGTTTAAGGACTCCTGTGATTTGTGGTACAGGGATTAGGAGCTACTCATGTGGTAGCTGGCAATCAGGAGGGCCAGAAAGTAGTTTTAGTGACTCTAATATTGGTGCACTTGGGCCTAAAAAGAATGGTAAAAGACTAGAAAATCTTAAAGCTAACAAATCTTTTAATACAGTCACTCTCTCACCAGTTATCAAGCATACATACTGAGCTGAGAAGGATCTGTTCCAGAGTTTTATGGTAATAAGGGAAATTTATTTATGTATAATAAAGAAATTTTAGGAACAATGGATATTAAGAGCAGAATATGAGGGAAAGAAAGGTTCTCTCTGAGAGAACGACAGAAGAGAGGAGCCGAAGTGAGCTGCCAAGGACCCTGCCTTTTGAAGGGATTTTATAAAGCAAACCCACAAGGTGAGGAAAATGGATATTCATTAGGTGGGCTTGATGTTGGACAAACCTGTGGTCAAAAATTAAGATAACAAGCACAATTTCTCAGGTAAAACTGATTAAATTGGGACCAAATGAGGAAGCCAGTTATGTAACAAGTGGGCATAAATGTATGACAGGGGCTTTTCCTGTAGGGAATTGGGCTAGTGACTCTTCCTGGCTCTTCCAAGGTCATTGATATGTATTTAGAACATCCATCCCTGATGTCCATCCCTAGGGAGGCATATGAGTACTTGTTTCATCTTATGTCTTGAGGTCTGGCCCACAGAAGGTGTGCCTGTCTGTCCCACATTTGAAAGGCATCTTGTCTTCCATACTGGCTCCTTTGAGGGACTAGACCTTCCCGGCTTCATATAATATTTCTTCAGAGCTCAGTTATCTACAACAAGCATAATACCCCAAATAAACTCTTAGGGATTCATGTTCAACAAAATCTACTAGTCCTTCACAGCTTAATTTTTTTCCATGTTATTTTCAAGGACTGGATATCCTTGTGAACTTTAAATCAAAAGCTTAATAACTTCACAAACATAACCAAATGATACATTGTGAGGCACACTGTTGGAAATTTCAGAATCATAGAGTAATGAAACATCTTGCCCTGAGTGCTGCAAGTCACCATTCAGACTTCAGAACCTTTGGAGCACGTGTAGTTCAGTGGAGTCTAAATATTTAGTGCACATCAACTATACTACTCTTGGCAGTAAGGTTTATAAATGTCTCCCAGTGATTTTAAAGAGTTATTATGTTTCACTAAGAAGCTAAATTATTATCAAATAGCAAAATGATAGTAACCACTAATTAGGAACTCATTCTGCCATTAAACTGGCCCTTTTAGAGATTACAATATAATTTTCCCATTAAAGGCTCTTTGATATGCTTGAAAGAGGATTTATTTGAAGTTCTTTTATACTGAGGATAAAGAACTCTATGCAGTGTAGTCTTTGTTACAGTGATTTTTGAAATGTAAAAGGAATTGACTCTGGCAATGGTGATTTGTGGTGTTTACATATGAATCGCTGCACTTCAGCTATTCCCATTTGATTTGCAAAGTACCAATTAACTACCAGTACTATTATCTTCTAAATTAATGGAGAAAAATTTCAGCATATGTTTGTACAGCAAGAATTACCATACTAAATAAAAGTCTAGTGCCCAAGTGTCACAAAAATACACAAACCCAACTTTTTCCTCCTTTTCAACATGTCCTGTTATGAAGGATTCTCCATGACTATAATATTTCGAAACATCAGATTATATAATCTGCAATTAGGGGCACCATGGAAAAAGATTTTTTAAGATAATAGTACTGTAAAAAGTAGTTTATTTACTTCATTTATAAATAAGGCAGTTAACTGGGAAAATAATCTGAGATAGAGTTAGGTGATCAGTTATATTGATAAGAATAAAAGTATGAATACATAGCAAAATAGAAATTTGCATCAAGAATGAACCTCCTCAGTCAACATGCAATGCCACTCTGACATGGAATTAAAATGCAAAATAACCAGCTTTCCTTTAAAGTGTCAGATTGCTTTGAACACTACTGGATGAGTAATAGGATTAGAGAGCCTAAGTTTGGCCATTTCACATTCCCCATACCACCTGTGATGGGTTTCCACTAAACAACTGAGCAATTAACAAGTTCCACTTCACAGAACATTCTGTACTGAGGGTCCATGTAGAAAACTCAACTTCTGGATTGCTGTTCTTCAGAAACCAGAATCCTTTTCTTTTTTCCTTCTCCTTCTCCTTCTCCTCCTTCTCCTTATTAATGAAAATTCAACTCAATTAGCAAGGTATGTGACAATTATAAACTATGAGGTTTATAATTGAGAATGAGTATATACTTAAATCATCTAAGAAATTGAAATACAGATGTTCCGTTTTTGAAAATTCTGAATTAATTGATGCTAACCTAATATTCTTGATAATGTATGCATTTTCTTTCCTTTCTGGATTTTTGTCCAAATGACACATAAAACGTATGAAATCCATGAACACAGCAGTAGAAAACAAACTAATTATAGTTTATTAGAAAAGAAAAGTTCTTGCTAACTTACAGGTGCTCCAAAAGCGATTGCTAACAGTGGCCAAGTTCAGGGTATTGTGTGTACATTGTTGGGCTATTTTGGTGGAAAGCAAAAATAAAACAATGAAGATGCTGCTTTTACTTAGGTTTCTGATATTAGGAGGAGTAGGTTTCTCTTGCCCCCTAACTTCCCAGGGCTTATCTTACTTAATTCAGGCCTTGCCCTTTAAAACTATGAACTTTCTGTTTTTTAACTCAGTGTCTAGACATTAAGAGAATTTGTTTTTCTACCCAGGAAGCATCTCCTTCCTGTTCCCAGGGCCAGTCTTGGTGTACTTGGGTCACTAGCCTAATTGTCTAGTTTCTCCATCTCCTGACCTTAGCCATAAGGACAATAACATCTAAACTGAAAAAAAAAAAATGGAGTTTATTGGGAAAAGAATAAGCAGGAAGTAATGGAAAGTATAAAGACTTGTAACATTTAAATTAACATGAAAACTTTCGTGAATTTTTAAGCACTTGCCAAGGAAGATAAAACTCAGTGGAAAGAAATCAGATATTGAATTCTGTCCTTCACAGTATCTTGAAGTTTTGAACAGGGAGAAGAAACTGGCAAGAAAGGATCTTCGTTTGTCACCATGTAGTCACTCACTTGTAGATGCTAAAACAATATTGGCCAACCAGAAGCAGATGTAAGAATAAATGACTTCTATTTAGCAAGAAGAAGGGTTATAAGCTTAGAGAGAAGCAGATAAACAAGTACCCAAATAGAATGAAAGTGGAACTTTTTCTAATATTTTAAAACCTAGTGAAATAATGGTAGTACACAACATCTTTTGTATATTTCAATAAAGATAGCTAACTTATATATATATATTCCCAAGAAATGAAAATGTTTGGATAAACTGAAATGCTAATTACAGTGATGGCTCCAGCATTGTGCATTGTGTACACATCTCAAATTGCATATTGTACTCCATAAAGAAGTAAGCATATATATATATATATATATATATATATATATATATATATATATATATAAAATAAATAAAAAAAGAGTGCTCAAAAGAAAGAAGCTTCAAAATCAAGTTCAAAATGTGCCAAAGCCTATTTTCCCTTAACTCTGAAGATTAAGGGAAAAAAATCTAGTGAACTTACATAGTACTAGAAGACCAAGAAGTGTAGCCGGAGGGATTTCAGTTGCTGGAATCTACCAGATTAGACAGATATTGCAACAACTTTGAAAAAAAAACCTGGACTGTCTTTTGAAACTACAGAAGATCTAAATTTAGGATTAAAGATTATCAGATAGATAGATAATTTTGCTTATACATATAGTATTTTGTATTTGTGCCTTTTAGAGAGTGGAGTAGGTTGAGACTAATATACATACATACATATGGAGTAGGTATACATAGAATATACATACATAGGTATATATGTATATGTATTTATATGTATAATCATTAATATCATGTTAGACCAACATAAAGATCAAGTAGGAAATAGATATATTGGAATCACAGTTGCAGTTATGAGAGTAAAGACAACATTGTATTCCTAGAAAATAGCTTTTTACATCAAACATCTTAAACATCAAGTATGTATTTAGGTCTATCTATCTAAACTTCACATAAAATGCATATATTGTGCATTATTTTAACTTGAAGTGGCTAAGAATACTAACAGCTAGGAAACAGGTTAGTCGGACAGTTTCAATAATCAATATATTATATATTGTTGTCTTCTTAGTGACTATTCATAGTACAAGATGCAGACATGATATCCTGTCTACAAACCTACTAGAATAAATATTTCTATTCATTGAATTAAGAGAAAGTAATCTCTTAATTTTTATCTATCCTATTTTGAATATACAAATACAAAATGGTTTTAATTTTTGTAGTAGCCAGCCCCAGAGACCTCCCGAGACAGCATTGCCCATTCCAGCAGCCTACTTGATCCTGCCCCAAGCTCTCCCAGTGAGTGGGAATTTGCACGACTCACCAGGCTTCCCAGATCAGTGAGTGTGTGGTGAGTCTGAGGGAGAGCCTTAGGCTTCTTTCCAAGCGTGTTACCCGGATCCCTGTCGGCAACCCCTCCAAGCCAGTGACCGGCCTGAAACCTCAGGACCCACTCACCAGCACCTCTCCGGATCCCCTGCCCTAAAGCCCACTGAGTAAGTGGGAATTTCCCCAATTCCCTGGGCATCAAAGTTCAGTGAGTGTAAAACTCCAGGCCTTCCGAGCCAGAGAGACATTTCCCAGGGATTTCCTGCCCTCCCACCCTCCATGGCCCGGTGAGAGCTCCAGGCACACTGCACCAGAGAAACATTTCAAGGTGATTGCCGGTCCCACCCCACAGCCCCAAACACAGTGCAGATTGAGGTGGTATGAGAACTCCAAGCCTGCCATACCAGAGGGCCTTTCCTCAGCAAACCCTGGTCCCACGCCACGGCCTGAAACCCAGTGCAGCCTGGACTGTGAGTGAGAGCTCCAGGCCTGCTGCATCGGAGGGACCTTTCCCAGCCTTCTCCAGTAACAGCCTGTAGACACACACCCAGCACAGGTTGGCTGACACAGTACAGCCTACTCAGTGAAGACGATCATCCACCATCTTTTTGTGAGCCCAGAAGACCCACCAAAGTGCAGGGCTGCCCACCTAGAGAGCGAACTGCCTGACACAGGAGGGCTGACAGCGGCAATTTTCCAGATTCTCGCACCAAAGCCAGCTAAGATGGGGAATTTTCAATACTTGCTCTGCATCCCAGTTCGGTTCGTGCTTGCCTGAACAGGGAACCAACAGAGGGGAACCAAAGGAGATGCATAAAAAAGGAATTGAATACAACAGCTCGATCCAGGATAGGCATATGTGGATAATCTCAAACTTAATAGACTGGCACCCAAATCTCGTAACAAGCTAAGGTTAAAGCTGCACCAAAGCTCTACACCAAAGGTCAAAGGTCAGTGCTATACAAAATGACAAAGAGAAGGGGAAAATCGCAGTCCCAGACCTCGAGTCTACCAGTAAGGGCAGAGGACACTAGCTCAGCTACAATGAATGAATTAACATATACAGCAGCAAAGGAACAACAGCAAAAAGCTATAGAGGAAATAAAATGAGAAGTAGTTCCCCAAACTAAAAAAGATATATCTGAATACATAGCATATGAAATAAAGAATGAATTCCAGAACCATTCAGTGGAAAAACTATGCTCACCCAGAATAAGTGCAGAGAGCACTATTCCAGCTGATATATATGAATTAACAGCATCTGAAGCAAAGAAACAACAGCAGAAAGATCATGAGGAACTCAAAGTAGAAATAAGTTCTGAAATCAAAAAAGAATTCTTTGAAAAAAAAGAATTATTTGAAATCATAGCATCTGAAATACAGAAACAAGTCCAGAAATATTCAGAAGAAACCCATCTTGGAAGAAACACTGCAGAAAAAGGATTAATAATTACCTTTAAAGAAGACATGGATAAAAAAAATTGAGGAGATCAGAAATATGATGGATTCCTTGAATGAGCAATACAGAAAAGAAATAGACCACATGAAACACAGTCAAAGAGATATAGAAGAACTAAAAACTAGCAATCACGAGTCTACAAAACTGTTTGAGTGAAAGCGAAAACAGACTTTCAGATCTTGAAGATGCTGGACATACAAGTGAAAAGGTGAGAAAGGATCTCTTAAAAACAATGAAAATTCAGGAAAAAATAATCCATCACCTGCAAAATGATGCCAGGATGAACAATGAGAGCATAATTGGTATCAAAGACAATGAAAGAGTCAATACAAATGACATAAAAAGAATTTAGGGAGAAATAATCACACAAAACTTCCCAAATATGAGGAAAAAAATCCAACATTCAGGTTACGGAAGCATACAGAACACCAAATAACCTCAACCCAAGTAGAAACACACCGAGACATATAATAGTTAAGATCCCAGAAATCCAACACGAAAATAATACACTGAAAACTGCGAGAGAGAAGAAGGAGCTCACATTCAAAGGAAAACGCATCAGAATTACAGCCGAATTCTCTACACAAACAATGAAAGCAAGGAGAGCATGGAGCAGAGTTCTTCAAGTCGCACATGAAAAGAAATTCCAGCCCAGACTATTATACCCTGCAAAACTCTCTTTCAAGTTTGATGGAGAAGTGAAATACTTCCACAACAAAGACCAACTAAAGAATTTCATGATGACAGAGACAGCCCTTCACAGGCTGCTGAAAGATATTCTAAAGAGAGACCACAATGACCAGAACTCCATGAATGAGAATGGAAGGAACCCACTAAACAGGAGAGACAATTAAACACAGGTTACAAAGGAATAAACAACACCAGGTAAATATCATGACAAACATAAGTCAGAACATTTCCATCATAACCGTCAATGTAAACGGACTCAATTCTCTAATTAAGAGAAATAGACTGGCACAGTGGATTAGGAAACAAAATCCAACAATATGCTGTATACAAGAAACACACTTAATACAAAAAGACATTCATAGGCTCAAAGTCAAAGGATGGAAAACAATACTGCATGCCCCAGCACCTCAGAAAAAAGCAGGAGTAGCAATTCTGTTCTC
>PVKA01031911.1:0-25816 GCA_004027165.1 Ctenomys sociabilis | reverse complement strand
TTTTTTGTCTTTTTGAGACAGGGTCTCACTATGCAGTTCAGGCTGGCCTTAAGTTCACTTTTTAGCTCAGGCTGGTCTTGAACTCACAATAATCCTCCTGCCTCAGCCTCCCAAGTGCTGGGATTACAGGCATGCGCCACCACGCCCGGCCGAGAACAGGATATTCTTAAATTAGCTCGTTTGGCTTGATCCTCTTGCCTTAGCTTTCTGACTGGGCACACACTACCACATCCAGCTGAGGGATTTTAATAAATAATGGAGACACTTGGTAGTTGGTGTTGCTTTATTGACTTTACAGAATAAAATTAGCCTTAAACTGTCTAATGTAATAGAAGTATTTGTCTTTGTGATCTTGCTTAGTTGTCTGGTATAGGCAAATTACTTATCCTTTCAAGAGCATCAAGTGTTCCTCATCCATTAAGATGATGACAATGGTACTTATCTTACTGTCATTGTGAAGAGAATGTATGTGAAATACTTAGTACAGTGGCTGGCTCAATAAAAGGTTAATTAATGTTTGTGAGTAACCATCTTAACCTATCCTACATTTAGTTATGTTTCCCTTACTAATTACAAGACATTTTCAGTTAAGCTCTGTTCTCATAGTATGGTGATAAGGACTTGGGGAATGTGACTCGTGTATTGTTTTTTTTAATAGAAGTTTTTTCACCAGGATAGTCTGTAACATTTCTGTGTAAAAGAAATACTTTCTAGTGCATCCCATAATGTAACTTCTTGTACTGTAGTTCATTACAAGTCACTATATGGCTGCTTCTGCTGCACTTGTGCTACCTGGTTATGTGATCCATTCCCCAAATCTTCCCATTGGGATTGTGTTAACTTTCTTTGTTAGAATCTCCTCCCAACCCTCATGTGCATTGTGTGCTAATAAGCACTGTACCATTCATTTCTTGGGCCTTTGGGGGGGGGCATTATCGCTTATTTATGTGGTACAGGGTCTTCCCATGCAGCTTGGACTCACAGTCATTCTCCTGTTTCAGCCTCCCCAGTACTGGGATTACAGGCCTGCACCACCATGCCTGATTTCAGGGGCAGGCACAGCGTGCCTAGGGTTCTGGGATTGGCATGGCATGGCACAGCATGCAGTATTGGGGTTCAAACCTGGATTCTGGCACTTTTCAGGCAGGGGCTCAGACTGTCACGCTATTATCCCAGCCCCACTTCTTTCTTCTACTAACAAAATGTGATTTACATTTGGAGGTCACTTCAGGAAGATTTTTTGACTCTTCTAGTATGGTCTGCTGAAGCTTCCAAAGTACCAAGTTTGAGATGAATTAAGTCTATAGCAAAAGGGTACTATTATGGGACTTTAACACTTAGGAACATTTAGATGATTTGAATTGAATAATAAAGACTTTAAAGTGGATTGTATACAAATTTGAAAAGTCAGAAATTTTTGTGAAGATGTATGTCAGGGTTGGGAAGATAGCTCAGTCGAAGGGCCTGCTTTCAATCCCCAGTTCTGCAAAAAAAAGAAGATACTGTATATTGAAAAAATAAGGTTTGGGGTAAAAAACCAGAAAGTCCTTCTGTGTAGAAGTAGCAGCATAGGCAAAGATACGCAGTTGGTTGGAGATCCATGAAATTTCTGGATTCACACTACATAATAGCCTTGCTTTTTGGAGCGTAAGCAGGTATTGCTGGGGGTTGGACCCAGGCATCTTTTTCTGAACTGCTTCTGACACCTTTTTATTTGGACACAGGGTAGTTGTCCAGCCAGGATTTTAGCTTGTGTACCTCCTGCGTGAGCCTTACACATGGGATTAAACACACACCAGTCCAATTATTTAAATGCAGGTTGACCAACTTTTCATTAATTTTATAAGATAACAGCAGCAACAAAAAAGATAACAGCATATGTAAGCACATGGTCCAAGGTTTGATCCCCATTACTGAGGGAAAAATATATAACGGCATACATAAAAATGACAAGCTTGTCAGTCAGTATAAGAATTGACTGTTGAAGTACCTGCCCAAGAGGCCAGGGAATGGCTCAGTAGAGTAAGTGCTCGTCTGGCAAGTGCAAGGGCCTGAGTTCAATCTGTGGTACTGCCCCGCTCCCCCCAAGAAATACTTGCCCAAGTGCCTTGGGATAGTAAGTACACAGACGTGCTGCTGCTTGAGTGATGCTTGGGATAAATTGTTAAGTGCTTCAGGGTGTATGCGAGTGCTTTCAGCTTGCCCAGATTTTAAGTTTCATCTTGAATAATGTAGATTTGTGAAAAGGCACTAGAAACTATTCTAGAGTAGGGAATTTTTTTTTTTTTTTTTTTTTTTTTAAGAGTCGGGAATTGAGATGATTTTTTTTGTTTTTGTTTTTGATACAGAGTCTAAGCAATTTAGACTTAGTAATCCTCCTGTTTTAGCCTCCCCAGTGCTGGGATTACAGGTGTGTGCCACCATGCCTGGTGCTGCCTGGGGTTCTGGGGAGCTGGCACGTGTTGTATTGGGAATCAAACTTGAGACATTGTGCTTAGACCACCCAGCTGTCTCCCAAGCCTAGTGTGATGATTTTTAAAAACAAAACAAAACAAAACATGTATTGGGAACTAAAGTATACCAGTCAGGAAGATCCTAGGAAGTGTAAACTAATTAGAACCTTAGGGATGTGGAGGATGCACCAAACTTGAATGGGCTGATGAGAAATAAATGCAAGGGTTTCATTGTAAGTAAAGGAGGTGGAGTTATAAAGGACTAGAGTTTTCTCACCAGTCTTTATCAGCCATTACATTCTCTTTTTTTAATGTATTTGGTACAGGGTCTCACTATGCAGCTTGAGCTTGTAGTGATCCTCCTGTTTCAGCCTCGCCAGCAGTGCGATTACACGGGTGCACCGACATATCCAGAACTCAGCGTGCCTGGGGGCGGGGCAGCCATTACATTCTTTAGCCTCTTCATATTTCTGAAGTTAATCTTCGAAGATTTGGCTATTCTATTCTGAGATGGCCTCCTTAGTTGAATTTCAGTAGCTTTATTGTTTTTTTTGACATCTAGATTTGTTTTCACTTAATTTACTCTGTCCCTACCCAACTAATTTTCCAAAGTACAGTTCTGATAGTGAGTGACCCTCCCAAGTGGGAAACTGACAGTGATACTCAACTGTGGCACATTGAAGTGATGCGGGCTTACGGCTGAGTATTCAGCGTTAGTCTGTCAGGCTTCAGGTGGCCTGCCTTTTTCTGTATCACTTTCTTTATTAAAGCATTTCAGAAAAATTTCCTTTTAACTCTTGGTGTGTCCTGTTTCCCAGAACTGTGCTGCCTCTGCTATTTCTCTCAGTAGGAATACTAGGCTGGGTGTGGTGGACCACACCTATAATCCTTACATTATGGAAGTTGAGGCGGGAGGATCACTTGAGTTTAAGGCTTGCCTGGTCTGCTAAATTTATACAGTGTTAGCCTGACCTGCCCAGTGAAGTCTGGTCTTCAAAAGACCAGAAACAAACCATATAAGCAAAAACCCATACTGTCTTTCTCTTGTCCTTGTCTTTTCCATAATGAAATTTTTCTCAGCTGAAATCTTAACAATGTGGACACTTACCATCCCTCCTCCTCTAGTTTTTGAAGTTTCATGGTGCAGTTTTCTTTCTCATCTGATTTTTTGCCTCTGTTACCAGTGTTGGTGCAACTGTGGTACTTGATTTGTTGACCATGTCTACATAGTGATAATCCTGCCTCTTGGATCAATGCAATGTAGCATCTTTGTAAGGTGGATACTTATGGATCATTCCTGTATGTCTTGAGACTTGGGAATTACAGGGGATGAAGTTTTCAAGGGCTGGCCAAATAAACTCAGTGGATTAAAGCACCTGAAAGCAGGCGCAGGGGCTGGGATTTGATCCCAGGACCCTAGAGGTCACATTATTGAACTTTATTCCACCTTACTCCTTAGAGTCTGCCTGTTAGTAATACATGTAAGGGAGGAAAATGCTAATTAAATAACTGGCATAGGAAAACCTTTGTGCATTCATTAGGATAAAGTTCACTGTGAATCTCTGAGAACTTTGGTCCTCAGGTGTTTTGCATTTTATATTGTCTGTCCCTAAAATTTTAGCTTCCTTGAAAGTGTGAGAGAGAAACTTGTAGTCCAGCCTCATATTTTATCACTGAAGAACTTTGCTTTGATTACGCTTCATTTCTGCATTACTGCACAATCTTAATTTGTGTTAGAAGCAATAAATGCAGTGTCAGGGCTGGGGAGATGGTTCAATGGAGTAAGCACTTCCCTGCCAAGCACAAGGGCCTGAGTTCAATCTCTGGTTGTGCCAAAATAAATAAACAAACAAAAAAACAAATAAATAAATGCAGTGTCATTGTATTTACTTGTCACGTTACATATTAGGTGAGCTCAAAAAGTAGAATATCTCTTTACAGTGAGTAAACAATTATGACTGTTGTCTTTTCCTATCAGCGAATTGGAAATTTTAATTCTAGTCCTAAATCACCTTCTTAGGTAGTTATGAGGATTGATTAATTGTAGCTTTTAATGCTATATGTTCTTGGAGAAAGATGATTTGTTATAAGCTGATATACTGCTTTTGCAAGTGTTTCTTTCGCTACTTGTTAAAACTTTTTTAGGTTTTAACCCAAAAAACCTTTTTAGGTTTTTATCCCACTTGTGAGGTCAAGTGGGATCAGAATCCTTGTTTAACCAACATTTTGCTCAGTAAATTAATTTTTTCTTATTTCGATACTAGGGATTGAACTAGGGGCCTGTGTATGCACTGAGACATATCCCTAACTTTTTTTTTTAATGGACACAGGGTCTAGCTAAACTGTACATACTGCTCTGGGACTTGCATCCTCATGTCTCAGCCTTACAAGGAGCTGGGATTACAGGTACCATTGTGCTCAGCTCTGTATGTGAAATTTAGGAAAATTAAAATTTTGTTTTATTTGGGTTTTTGACTCTTAAGAATTTCCATTATTTTCTTTTTTATGTCCTCCTGTATGCCACAAAATACATTTATGGTGGAGGCATTATCTAAACCAAATGGCTTTTTTAATAATAAAAATAAGGTCCTAGTATAAACATACTATAATACTTTTTCCATTTAACATTGAAGCTATATTGTGTGTCAGTGAATATAGCTCTGTAATACTACTTTTCTTTTCTTTTTTAAATTTAGGCAGAAGGGCTGGCCAGATAGCTCAGTGGATTAAAGTGCTTGCTTAGACAGATGCAGGGACTGGGATTGATCCCCCTGGTGTTCTGTGGGCCCTGCCCCTGGATCAGTTATTGTGACAGGGCATATTGGTACACTAATCCCAGTGCTTGGGGGGCTGAAAACAGGAGGATCACTAGGAGTCCCATCTGTATAGTGAGACTCATTCAACAAGAAAATTTAAAAAAAAATTAGTCTTCCTCTGTAATTTAGGCTGGCCCTAAACTCACTATTTAGGTTAGACTGGCCTCAAACTTGGGTCAGTCCTGTCTCAGCCTCCCATGCTGGGAGTATAAATGTGCATTACTACAAGTTTTGCAATGCTATTTTCTGTTGGATAATGTCCTATTGCATGAGTGGTTTAAAATTTAAATTATTGGACATCAGTTTTCTTTTCATCAGCAATTGCATGAACTAGTAAAATAAAAGCAAATCTAGACATGTAATTTTGGGGGTATTATGGATTGAACTTGGGATCTTTACATTGAGCTGCAGTCCTAGACTTTATAAAAATTTTTTTATTTTGAAAAAGGGTCTTGCTAAATTACTCAGTCTGTGCTGAAAATTGCCCTTCTCCTGCTTTGGTCTCCCAAAGTACTGGGATTACAGGCCTGTACCCTGCTCCTGGCTGAGAAAGAAATTTTGTTTTAATGTCCTAAACTTATATATGGCAGTTGCAGCTAATAGTGCCGTGTCTGTGTTCTGATATGTGCTCTCCTTTTTCTCTGTGTATGAGTCTTTTAAGTACAGTGATGTTTGAGATAGTTGCTTTATATTTTCCTATGCATTAAAAAGCCATATAGAGATTTATTCCCTCTGTATTAGTTTTTCCCCTTCAGATTATAAATGGATAATTTTGCTTATAGGTTAAGTAAATGAGAATATTCTGTATAAGCATTACAGCAGCCTTAAAGGTAAGCTCTGTTATTTATAGAGGAGCAAGCTGAGAGACTGGAGCAGGTGAATAATTTGCAGGAGGTAAATGGGGCCAGGGTGTGAACCTAAATGTCTTTGGAGCTCATAATATTGAATCTCAGGATAGCACTTCAGGTTCAGGAAGGAGGAAGGAGGATATGGATCTATCTAACTGTCTCTCCTTTTTTTTTTTTTTTTTTTGAGGCGGGGTCTGTGTGGCCCATGCTACCCTTAAATTCATGGCAATTGTCATGTCTCAACCTCCCAAGGGCTGGCATTACAGGTATGTGCCACCATGTTCAGCTTTACATTTTTTTTTTAAGCAGTAAGTATTTCTTTGGGAATTTCTTCTGAATAAGTGGTCACACCTCTGTTATGTTTGACTATGAGGTTTCTTCAGTGGTGAATGCTCTGCGGATATTAAAACCAAGAAGAAAATATAAGTAAACTACTGCCTTTGAGATGATTGTTGTTAGTTTCATAGACAATTTTAGAAAGCTGTAGTTACAGTGTGCTGGAAGAGATTTGAGCCAGCTTATTTTTGTTTAAACTGGGAACTTTAAAGAATTTTATTACCTACGTGTGGTACTGCATGCCTGTGATCCCATCACTTGGGAGACTGAACTGCGCAGTGAGACCCTGTCTCAAAAAAAAGAAAAAATTCATTAGAGAATAACTTTGGAAGTTTACTACTTAGGTCCCTCCTATGGTGTACTCTTAATTAAGAACCTTTTTATTTGTGCTGGGTGAATCTGGGTTTTCCTGTTTGTAACTTCTTTCTGTGCCTGGGTCCCCAGGAGGAAGCTTATGATATTGCTTTGTGCTTCTTGTCAGTGTAGTAGTTTTTCTACATATTGTAGTAATAATGTGTCACTGATGTATCTTACTGTCTTCTCATAGTATCAACCATGTGTTGATATTCCAAAGAGAAGGAGTTGACTTTATGGATCTGGTAGTAACTTTCCTTTATAGGGGAAATACTTTGCATATTATGAAACTGACTCAAAGTATTTTGAACAAGTAACTTATATTCAGTTTAGCTGTCCACTGGTTCACAACACAACAGTTACTTTGTTAGGAATTAATGTTAAATGTAGGAGTATTTTTTGTGCCCCCCCCCCCCCCAACAGGGATTGAATTTAGGACCTCATTCTTGCCAGGAAGGCGCTTATGCCACTGAGCTATATCCAGGGCCCCTGCTTTTAATATTTATTTATTTATTTGGTACAAGGTGTTGCTATGCAGCTTGGACTTGTGATCCTCTTGTCTCACTCTCCCCAGTGCTAGGATTTCAGGCGTGCACCACCATGCCCAGGTGCTTGTATGGTTCCTGGGCCAGCTTGGTCAGCTAAGCATGAGCTTAGACCACTGAGCCATCTCCCCAGCCCAGTATTAAATTTAAAATAGAGATGAGAGAGTGAACATAGACCAAATTGTGTCATACAGAATACCATTAGGGCAGTAGATTTTAATAATATATATGGTGCTTCTTCAGATATTTTCTCAATCCCTTGCCATAAAGGAGTTAGAGTAATGCTATATGGCCTACCATCCTATATCAGTGTTGCTCTAAAATTAAAATGTTGATCTACATTAGAGATTACTCTTTGTGACAAGGGGAGAGAAGGCTTGCATAGTTTAGTGAATTCACAAACACAGGACTTCTCATGCCTAAAAATTGATGAGAACTACAGAGAGCTTTTGTGGGTTATTATCTATACATACATATTTGCTTTTTTTAGAAACCCTGAGAAATTGTAAAGATAACTATTGACTACTTAATTTTAAAATAACAAGCCCACTGTGAAAAAAACTTTCAGCTATAGCCAAAACAAAAATTAAATGAAAAGCACTTCATTTAGTTTTGTAAATCTTTTAATAATTTAGCTTCGTAGAAAGCAACTGGGTTCTCATGCTGTATTCATTCTATTGTGATATCATTTAAGTAACAAACATAATCAGGAAAATCTGGTCTTGGGCTGAGAGCGTAGCTCCGTTTCAGGGTGTATAACGTACAAAGCCCTGGCTTTGATTCCCTACTGCCACAAACCAGGAGGAAAAAGAAAATCTACCTCACCAGATAAATAGTTGGAAAAGAGAGAGTTTAATAGCCTTTTCAGATACCTGTGTTTAATAAGTCTTTCTAAATATCTTTTGTGTTTTAGTCACTTTTCCAGGGGCCAGAAGAGAATACTGTGACAACCACAACCAAGAGGAGGAGGGATTTATTTTGTCTCATATTTCAGCCAGTAGTCTTCTGACTCCAGGGCAGGAATGCATGGCAGAGGGTTATGGCAGATGAAGAGCAGCTGCTTACCTCTGCAGACAGGGAGCACAGAAAGAAGGGAATAGCTGGAGATTGAAATAAGCTCTTCTTTGAAAGAAGGGAATAGCTGGAGATTGAAATAAGCTCTTCTAGGCTACTTACCCTGTGACCAGTCTTCTCTGACCAGACCCTCACCTCCCAACTCCCTCATGCTGTGTACTGTCATGTCCTAAACATGCAAAGGTTTGGGGGCTGTTTTAGAGCTAAACCGTAACATTTTTACATTGCACCCAAACTCTATATGTTGTTATTTCATGAATACTAGTTAAAAGTGGAAGCTAAAATTATATCAACCTTTTATACTATACATTAAAATCTCAATTACAATTGGTTTGTCTTGTGTTTAGTTTTATTCCTGCTTTATTTTCTAGCAAACATTGGTTATTTGGTAACTTACTAGAGTATACAAACCTTTCAAATGTTGACACATTGTATCAGAAATTCACATTTACTGATACCACCACTAATCTTTGTTTTGGTGGAACTGGGGATTGAATTTAGGCCTTGTGCTTGCCAGGCAAGTACTTATTCTACTGAGCCATCTCCCCAGCCCCTCTACTAATCTGTTTAATGACAAATAAATGTTGGGGAAATATTCAAGCTCATGGCAGAGGTTTTCAGAATATGGCATTAATTTTTGCTTGAAAACTCAGTTTTGTCATTAGTAACAAATGCTAGTGGTTTTCCTTAAAGTGACAGGTTCTCTTTGTTATTTTTAAGAAAATGCCTGCCACTGTTTAAGTTGGAATAGTCATAGTATGTTGGTCAGTGAAGTAAAAATACTATTTCATGAAGAAAGTTTCTAAAATCAGCTGGCAATTCAGTGTTGCAAGTGCTCACATTTCATAAAACAGAGAACTTTATGCATACTTTTTTCTTTGAATACACAGAATATTAAAACAGTATTCAAAGCGTTAAGAGGTGATAACATTAATTTTTACTGACTTTAGATCTAAGACTATCCTAGCTGGCATGGTGACACATGCCTATAATTGCAGCACTCCTGGACACCAATCCAGGTGATTGAGCGACTTAATGACAAAAATGGTGGTGGGGATGGAGGCTATTGGATTTAATCCCTAGTACTAGAAGGGGGAAAAACATTAAGTGAACTGACTTCTACAGTATGGTGACACTATCTTGATTTATTCTAAGGTAGCAGCTTTGATCTTTATTTTTATGCCTTTATTGTGTGTGTCAACAGTGAAAAAAGCAAATGTTTTAGTATATTTGTGAAAACATGGGGCTTCAAAACAGTCTTTGAGGGCCCCAGAAGTCCAGAATCCACAGTTCAAGAATACCTGGCTTGGTGCTCCATATCTGTAATCCCAATACTTGGGAGGTTGAGGCAAAAAGATTTCCACAAGTTCAAGGCCAGCATGAGCTACACAGTGAGTTCATGGCCAGAAATTTTTCTAATTTAGTAGGGCCTCATCATAGTAGTAATTGTTACTAAGGAAGTGATTGGAGGCAGAAGGCAGAATCCTGTATAGTACTAACATTCAAGGGCATAGACAGGAGGAATAGGGTCAGATACAGTGTCAAGGTCAGGAAAGGAGAATTTCAAGAAAGTCAGCATTAGCCATTGCTTGTGTGAAATCAGAATGAAGACTGTTGGATTTAATAATGAGATTTACTGGTAACTTTGCCCAGAGCATTAGGTGTTGAAAGAGTGAAGACTCAGAGGCAGCTTTTTATAATTCTTTTCAAGGAGCTTGGGGATGAAGGGAAAGAGAGATGATGAGCAATTAATCTGGGGACAGAGAAAGTTTGAGCAAATTCTTTTTTTTTTTTTTGGCGATACTGGGGATTGAACTCAGGCCCTTGCACTTGCCAGGCAAGTGCTTATCCTACTGATCTATTTCCCTGGTCCCTTGAGTGAATTCTTAGGCTGAAAAGAAAGGGCCAGTAGAGAAGGCATTGAACACTCTCATCTAAAAGGAAAATAAAAATGATGAAGCAAATTGGTTTTGCAGCTTTTGTGTGTTTTAGCCACATAGCCTGTTTGTATTAGTAGAAAAGTGAAAATCATGAGAACTGGATTCATGGCTGGTGAAATGTATAGAGTTGTGACATTTTATGTAGTATTTTGTGTGAGCATGAGAAGTTCTTTACTAATATTGTTTGTTACTGGATATTTTTGGTATATTTGCTTTTAATATCCAGGGTGGAGCTGTAGTTCATGTCTCATGGCTGACCGGCTTGAATCACCAGTGGTACATGTATGGCTGTCCCTTGTATGGCTATCCCTTGTATGGCTATCCCTTCTGCCACCAGTGGTATAAGCTGCCCAATGGAATAGGCATGCATGCCTACAATCACATGTACCAGTGATTCTAGCCAGTGGTAGTGTGTCAGTTTACTAATTTTAAGGACTTAAAAAAGATTTCCGGAGGCTGAGGCAGGAGGATTGTTGGGAGTTTGAGACCAGCCTGAGCTACAAAGTGAGCTTAAGGCCAGCCTGAACTGCATAGTGAGACCCTGTCTCAAAAAGACCAAAAAAAAAAAAAAAAAAAAAAAAAAAAAAAAAAAAAAAAAAAAAAAAAAAAAAAAAAAAAAAAAAAAATTTCTTTTCAAGGCAGACTGTTTACTTTAATCTGTGATTATCTCAAAATGCGACTTCTGTTTTGGCACCTCTGAGTCTGCGGTTAACAAGTGACAAAAAAAGAGGAGAGTTCTTTCCTTGTGCAGGGATTGTGTTTCCCTTATCCTTTCACACAAAAGAGACTCAGATCTCTAGAATAGCTCCAGCTTCTTTGTAGGAGATGTGGTTTGGACAGTAGCTTCAAGTAGTACTTGCATTAAAATGTTTTATCTTGAACGTGCTTCAATTTCTGACATTCTGCTTCTTTCCCTTTTAGCCTGTTCTCAACGGAGGCAGTAAGGGGCTGTGGAACTGGCCTCGGCACTGGGAGAGGCTGGACTTCCTGTCTCTCTGTGCTGAATGGCTGCGATGGCGCCCGCTCTCACTGACGCAGCAGCTGAAGCACACCACATCCGGTTCAAACTGGCTCCCCCATCTTCCACCTTGTCCCCTGGCAGTGCCGAAAATAACGGCAACGCCAATATCCTTATTGCTGCCAACGGAACCAAAAGGAAAACCATTGCTGCAGAGGATCCCACTTTAGACTTCCGAAATAATCCTAAGGAAGACTTAGGAAAGCTGCAACCACTGGTGGCATCTTATCTCTGTTCTGATGTAACATCTGTTCCCCAGAAGGAGTCTTTGAAGTTGCAAGGAGTCTTCAGCAAGCAGGCAGTTCTTAAATCTCATCCCCTCTTGTCTCAGTCCTATGAGCTCCGAGCTGAGCTGTTGGGAAGACAGCCAGTTTTGGAGTTTTCTTTAGAAAATCTTAGAACCATGAATACAAGTGGCCAGACAGCTTTACCCCAAGCACCTGTAAATGGATTGGCCAAGAAACTGAATAAAAGTTCACATTCTGATCATGACAGTTCCAGTCCCCTCAATGGGGGGAAGCAAGCTCTCACTTCATGTGCTCTTCAGGGGGGTGGCATGGGGGGGTCTGACTCTGGGTACTTGAAGGGGGGTATGACCAATTGCACTCTTCCACATACAAGCCCTGATGTAGAACACACAACTCCATATAGCAATAATAGCACTGCAAACAAATCTTCTGTCAATTCCATGGAACAACCGGCACTTCAAGGAAGCAGTAGACTATCACCTGGTACAGACTGCAGCCCTAACTTGGGGAGTGTCAAGTTAGAGGGTAAAAAGTCCCCTATGTCTTCCATTCTTGCCAGTGCTTTAGATTCTGACACAAGGATAACAGCTTTATTGAGGCGGCAAGCTGATATTGAGAGCCGTGCTCGCAGGTTACAGAAACGCTTACAGGTTGTGCAAGCTAAGCAGGTGGAGAGGCATTTACAGCATCAGCTGGGTGGGTTTTTGGAGAAGACTTTGAGCAAACTGCCAAACTTAGAATCCTTGAAATCCCGGAGCCAGTTGATGCTGACCCGAAAGGCTGAAGCTGCCTTAAGAAAAGCTGCCAGTGAGACCACTACTTCAGAAGGACTTAGCAACTTCCTGAAAAGTGACTCAATTTCAGAAGAATTGGAGAGATTTACAGCTAGTGGCATAGCCAATTTGAGGTGCAGCGAACAGGCATTTGATTCAGACATCACTGACAGTAGCTCTGGAGGAGAGTCTGACATTGAAGAGGAAGAACTTACCAGAGCTGACTCTGAGCAGTGCCACGTACCCCTGTGAGTAGAACCTGTGCATGCATGTCATGTTTGAGTAGTATGTGAATCCCCTCTTTGGAGAATAGTATTTGTATATTGGTGACTAGAGTCCATATATCTTTTTTCCTAGTTTTAAGTTAGTGGCAAAGGAAAGGTATTTCTCCTAAGGAGTTGTGTTGCTATAGGGTAAAAGGTGCTAATTTCCTTTTGAAATTTTATTGAAGAAGAAGACAGTGTTAAATTGTATCTCTTTGAGAGTGACCATGTCTCTTGAAACTATGTATATATGGACGTTTTGTTTTCCTGGTTTTTTTTTTTCCTAGTAGTAAGCTTGCTTAGAAGTAATTAACTTCATTGACTTGGCTGGAATTAAAGTTGTTTTTAATTAAAGTTTTAGGAGTCTTCAACTTCAACACTACAGATATTTTCACTGCTGGAAATGTATACTTTTTTGCTCTTTATACCATAGTCCCCAACAAAGAAGATACCTGTAACCTCAAAAAGTATAGGGATTTCCCAGTAGGAAGCAGTCAGTCAGTAGACACCACCTGGATGTCCTTTAATTCAGTCAGTTCTTACATTATCTGAAGATAGTGCCAGTCCACAGTTCTGAGTTTGAGGGTTTGGTGCCCAAGGTTACCATCCATTCCAGCCCCTCCCACACACTGTAGATGCCATTTGTAAACCCCAGGTTTTTACTTGGGCCTCTGAATGACTATAAATCAGGATTCCTACAACCCCTTTTCAGGTTTAATTTCTTTGAGTAGTTGTAGAACTCAGGGAAACACTACTTTATGCTTGCTAGTGTCTTTTTTTTTTTTTTTTTTGAGACAGAGTCTCACTATGCAGTTCAGGCTGGCCTTTAGCTCATTTTGTAGCTCAGGCTGGTCTCCAACTCAACAATCCTCCTGCCTCAGCCTCCGAAGTGCTGGGATTACATGCATGCGCCACCACGCCCAGCTTGCTTGCTAGTGTTTTATAAGTATGCTGTGAGAGTGAGGTGAAGGAAGACATGCCCTCTTGGAATCCCCATCCCTCAGGAACCTCTATACATTCAGCTCTCTGAACCCTCTGTTTTTTTGTGGAAGCTTGATTCCGTTGCCATGGTTGGCTTGAGCCTTTCCCACTGATGAACAGTTTGACCTTGAGTCTCTCTCTTCCTCAGAGGTTGTGAGGCAAGGCTGAAAATCCCAACCCACTTTTATGCTTCACTGCTGATAACCCTGTTTGGAACTACCTCAAGAGTTGCTAGTTGTCAATTCAGTTTATTAACATAAATTTAAAAGATAGTATCACTTCAGACATTTTAAAGTTTTTCATGCTGTGGTTACTGGGAAATGAATATTTTACATCATAAATTTTAAGGGTTAATGAAGATGTTTCCAAGTGCTGTATGTGTTGCCTATTAATACAGTCCATTTTCACAGCTTGCTTTGAAAAGATGATGATCTTTGTCAGATGATCTTTTGGTGTGAGAAAATTTTACATCTACTTTGTGTGGGTGATATGCCAGATTGGTGGGATGGAACCAGCGGTGTCTTACTTACTCTTGTTATCTTTCAAACCTGTATTCATATACTTAACCTAGATTTACTACTGATAGGAGAAGAGGGACCATGAGAAATTGAGAAAGATGGGCATGATAGATGACTAGTGGATCTTCTTCATTTCCTCTTTTAGTAGAAATGTTTTAAAGTTTGCATTACTGGAGAGGTATGAAATTGGTGGATATGTTGGAAAAAGTTTTTCCTTGCTGGGAGTGAAGAGCTACGATTCTTTTTTTTTTTTTTTTTGTGGAACTGGGGATTGAACTCAGGCCCTTGTGCTTGCCAGGGAAGTGCTTTTTCCCTGAGCTATCTTCCCAGCCCAAGAGCTACTGATTCTTACTGGAGACTTACATAGCTTAAACAGCTGTGGTTTTAAGCAGTACATTACCTGATTTCTCAGGTTTGTTTATATATTTTTAAATATTTTTTAAAGGAACAAACAGCAATGAAACAGTTTCAAAACTGATGAGTAGGACAGTTTCAATAATTAATACGCTGCATATTGTTGTCTTAGTGGTTGAGAAGAGCTTTTTTTTTGGCGTGGAACCGGGGATTGAACTCAGGCCCTTGTGCTTGAGAGGCAAGCACTTATTCTACTGAGCCATCTTGCAAGCCTTAGGTTTGTTTATATTATCCACATGGATAACTTTGTGTATTTGAATTGAAACCGATCTTTGTATTTTGAGGGGTAAGTCTGGGTATGTTTTGTTTAATTTCTGCTTTATAAGTTCTTCCTGTTACCATTTGTTCACTGTACTCAAAAATTTACTTCTGTGTTCGCATTTAAAGTGTTATAATTCAGAAGCTTGCCACATGTATAACAGTTACATTTCTTTAAGTGATTAGTAACCGAAGTCAGCTTGTATTTGTGGCAACCCCCCCAACTTCCCTGCTTTAAAAATAATTTGGTGAGAATTAAACATTTTGTATTAAAATTGTAAGACAGTTGAAGTATTGTAAATTGCATTTATTTTGTGTATTCAACAAGAAGTTATCTAGACTATAGCTTACTGTGTTCAGCATATATTTACTGTGTTGAAAGTTCCTGAAGATTAGTTGTGGGTGTTACTCTGATGAGATCAAAGTACTCGGGGACAAAATTATTCTATAGGGTAATCTAGTGGCTCAAAAAGCATTTCAAGGGGCCAGGGAGATGGCTCAGTGGAATAAGTTCTTCCCTGGCAAGCACAAGGGTCTAGTTCAATCCCCCGGTTCCGGGTGGGCGGGGGGATCGATTCACTTACTGCTTAATTTTGAGCATTACTATCACTCAATGCTCTATTGATTGAAAGGGTATGAAGTGCAAAGAATCATTAATTTTTATGTATTTAGTACAGGGTTTACAGGGTCTCACTATACAGGTTGGATTCCTAGTGATTCTACTGTTTTCAGCCTCCCAAGCTCTGGGATTACAGGTGCATTCTGCCACACCCACTCTCTGTCTCCCTGTTCAATCCCATGGCATGCCTGGGATTGAAGCTGTGCTCTATGCTTTAGTCCGCTGAGCTTGGGCTGGCCCTTGGGAAGTTATTGACTGTCAATTGACTCTTGCAATTAAGTTAACTAAATCTTTAAAAACTTGAATTTCCAAGCATTAGATTGTATAAAAGTTAAAAGAAAATATTGTTAGGTGATCATTTTGCACGTAACATTAAGCAAGTTAAACTTTCTATTTCTCAATCTTAGTGAAGACCTTTAATTTTCACAGAGCCCTCAATTTATAAGCAACAGCACTTAAAAACAAATTGCTTCAAAAAGCTCTGCTGTACAAAATACTTTTGTCATAGCTGCCCAGAGTAAATACAGTCCAAAGTCTTAAAGTTCTTATTGAGCATGGTCATCAATTAAGATTGATGATTGATGATTGATTAAATCATGGTCATGATTTAAGATTAATGTTTATTTAGCCAGGTGCTTATTGATCAGCTCAATGTTGGCTAGGCAATGAGAGTAGAGATGTTGCCTTAAAAACAAGTTTTTTAAAAAATACACTTAGAAACCTTTCTTTTTGAAAAATCTTAACAGTTTATCCCAAGTCTCATAGCTACATTGAAATTATTCAGTACTAGAATGAGAACTCATCAGCAGGAACTTGATCCAGTAGCTTGTCTCTGTTTTCTGTTCTTTTGCAGGAGATATTGTGGGCTGTATTTATTTACTCTGGGCAGCTATGACAAAAGTATTTTGTACAGGAGAGATTTTTCTGGCAGAACTTGGGATTGAACTCAGGCCCTTGCATTTGCCAGGGAAGCGATTATTCTAATGAGCCATCTCCCCAGCCCCTGAGGAGAGTGTTTTTGAAGCAGTTGTTTTGTTGCTTAAACGAGGAGGGCTCTGTGAAAAGGTCTTCACTACTTTTTGCTTCTTCCCTACCTCCTATATAATCTGTTTGTACCTTCAAAAGTGTTTTGTTGTCAAATCCTTGGCATATGCTAGCAGTAGCAGAATGATTGACTCAAAGGACTGTTTCCTTGCCTCTCTCCTGTTAATACATTATTTCCTATTCTTGAGAAATTTGAGAGCTGTATTAGCAGAATAGAAAGGGTGGGAGGCAGAACTTAAGATCTCTGAGATTAAATCAATCAGAAACCTGGGATACTCCAGAGCTTTGGAATGATTTTGACAATTGATTTGTGTAAGTTAGGGAAAAAACACTTTTGACCAGCTTATGTCTGACAACAGATTTGAAGCATGTTGATAGGGAAAATAATCATAATTTATATTTGTTGAATTTTGAGAATAGGCAGTATTTTAAGAGCTTTTCACTAATTTATACAATCTTTGAGACATTTTTATCTTACTATAGATTGAGATTGAGAAATAAAGTTTAACTTGCTTAATGTTATACAGCCAGTAAGAGAGCAAATACCCATGCTTACAATAGCTATATTGTGGAAACAAATAAAATGTTCATTAGCTTTAGCTATTGAGCTTTGTAAAATAAGGCATTTAATTTTGTATTCAAGAGACTGATATATATTTTGAAGGATATGTTTTCTGAATCTGAACCACAGCAACTGTACTTAAAATTTTGTGTGTGTGACGCAGTTTCATTGTATGCTTTAGGCTGGCCTTGTACTTGGTACATAGCCCAGGCTGGTGTCAGAATCACAGCAGTGGATTACAGGTGTGTGCCATCATGCTTGACTAACCGCATAATATTCTTTTTTTTTTTTTTTTTTTTTTTTTTTTTGGGTGGAATCGGGGATTGAACTCAGACCCTTGCACTTGCCAGGGAAGCACGTATTCCACCGCATAATATTCTTTAAGTCTGTAATGTCTTATGTTGAGTGGAGGCATGATACTGAGGACTGAACTGAAGGCCTTTCCGCTGAGCTACATCCCCACCTTTTTATTGTTTGAGACAAGTTTTTGCTAAGTTGCTGAACTGACTAGGTGAGGCTAGAACTTAACTGTTGTCCTGTCTAAGCTTCACAAAGTGATGGGATTATAGGTGAGCACTGTGTCTGTGTGTAGTAAAAAAGGGTTGTGTTGGAAGTGGCATTTGCTAGTGCATACATAGTATCTAGGAAGTGGCTGGAGTGTCTCTTCCCTGTCCCTGTGAGCCACCCCTCTTCCCCAGTTGAACACAGGGTCTTTGCACTCAGTGCATTGCCCAGCACATCCCTTGCCCTTTTTTTGAGCTGGGTCTTGCTAAGTTTTCTGGTCTGGGCTTGAATTTGCAGTCCTTCTGTCTCAGCTTTTCAGGATATTAGAATTACTCATGTGTGGCATCATGTCCGGTATGACTTGACTTTTTTTTCTTTTTTTTTAGAAAGAGAAGGAAGTTTTACTGGTCATACTTTCTGTATGGTTGAGGCTTTACATCTGTTATCTTCATCTCCTATACCGTTAATGTGGGTGAAATCCCCATTTTATAGTTGAAAGCCCAAGATTATAGATACATTAATTTGCTTGAAGTCATAATGTATACAAAGTACTTCTTATTGTTCTTTCTGTTGTTATTCTTTGGGAACTGATTGGGAAAAGCCAGAGAAAATTGTGTTTTGGGAACTGGAGCAACCTGAAGGGATGCACAATTAACCTTGTTTCAGGTTGGACAGCAGAGCACATTGTTGGGTGGCATTGGCTGTGGAATAATGAGGTTAAATGTTTTCCTGCACTATGATAAATGATCCAGAGAAATGATGAGCTTAATAATTTTTTTCAACCAAATACCAAAATTAAACACTTCTGGAATTCTAAAGGGATGGTGTATGTACCTTATTTACCCAGTGGTTAGAAGAATAAATGTTTAAAATATTTTATTTTTCCTTTATTTTAAAATTCATTATTTAATTTTTTTCCTTTAATCATCCCTTGTCCTTACAGGTGATGTAAGAATTATAAGCATATTCTTAGTACCTCTAAGTTTCCTTAAAAGAAGTTTTCTGATAAGTCTAGTTAGTAGAAGAACTTGAAACAGTTGAAAAGTATCCTGATTAGTGTTTGTTTTTTTATTTGTTTGTTTGTACCTTGGATTGAACTCAGGATCTTGGGCTTTCCAGGCAGGCACTTATGTCACTGAGCTATCTTCCTGGCCCTTGTGATTAGTTTTTTCCCCACTGTTGGGGTTTAGATCTAAGATGTCCCTGCAAAATAGCATGTGTGTGGGAGGTGATTGGATTATGGGGGTGCTCTGCTTACCAGAGCATGCATGTTCAGTAGCTGGCTGTGCTGTTAGAAGAAGGTGGGGCCTGCCTGGAGGTGGGTGGTAGAGTCTGTGACTTAATTCAGGCTCTTCTCTGTGCTTTCTGCTTCTTGGCTAGCCTTGGGTTGAGCACCTTTTCCTCTGCTGTGTCCTGCTGCCACCAACCTGTTCCTACCTTGGAGCCAACTTGCTGACTCTGGACAGAAAGTGTTGATATTTTGTCTCAGCAACAGGAACGTAACTAAGGTGCCACACTAGGTTTGAAGTTCTGCCATTTTGGGGCCTGAATAGTTTTATGGTTAATATTTGATTATATTTATTGATTTATCTGGCAAGTATCAGAAGACCCTGAGGGATGAGACAGACAATATTTTATTTTTCTCCATCTTTATGAGATTAGTACTAGAGAGAGCAATCTGTTACATATTTGGATACTGTTAAGATTGTTAATTTTAATTTTGTCTTCCTAGACTTGAGTTTCTCAGAGCTTTTCCACCTAGCATATGAGAGGCCCTGGGTTCCAACCCCAGCAAGGGGGGGGAGGATGGGATCTGGGCAAGGTGGCACACACTTGTAATTTCAGCCTTTTGGGACACTGAAGCAGGAGGATAGGAGGATGAAAGTTCTAGCCTGTGCAGTTTAGTTTAGCAGGCTCTTGTCTCAAAAAACAACTTGAACCTTCAGTGCTTAACACTGAAAAGGAGGGAGAGAAGGAAGAAAAAAAAGGAGAGGGTTTATTATGGTAATTACAGAGCCAGGCCAGGCTGGGAAAGGCTGTTAGGCATTGACATACACCCTCCTTTTAGTTCAAGTTGCTTGCCTGTTCATCATTGGACTGTGTCCCATCAGGGAGTAAGTCACAGAGCTGCAGCAGCCTGCTCACTACCAGCTCAGGTAACCTGGTGCCAGCGTGTGTGCGCATAGCAAATGTTATATCATTGTGTGTGTCCTAGTTGGAGCAGTGAAAAAAATGTGAGCTGTTTGGAAAGGGCCCAGAGGGTGGAGTATAGTGAAAAAGTAAGAACAAAGGCCTTTACCCAGTGGATATCCTTTTCATTTAATAAAGCTGTTGTTGGAGTGTTATGCTTTGAAAATAAGTCTCCCTAATGAAAAGTCATTTAGCCCACCCCCTCATAAAAGTAAAACAATAACATTTTGCTCTTTCTTTCACGGAAACAGTTACTAAGAACTCCAAGCTTAGGTCTTCAAGGCCCTTGGGTTCTGCCCCATGTACTGAAAAACAAAAACTGGTATTATAAATTTATTTAAATAGAACAATAAAGTACTTAATGATGTTTGGCACCATCAGATATCAAAGACAAAATTCTGGTTATTGCTTTTTAGGTGGATAAAGTTGAATTTATTGATTCATTATTTGTCTAGTAAAAAAATTCACCTTGGAAGTGAAAAGATTATTTTTTTCCTCCTAAACACTTTCTTCAGATCTTTAGTTATTTAGCTGAGTTGCTATAAACACTGTTTCTTTAGATTTCCAACTGGCTGAAAATTTTTTCTTTTTAAGCTGGCACTCTCTCAGCAGATTTTTTCCAGTAAGTATTCTTTGGGCACACCCTATGTATAGTGCATTTTGCAAGATCCTAATTCAGAAGGCTGGGAGGACAGGCCAGTCTGATCTTGGCTGCTCTAAAAACAAAGTAAGTTGCTTAAGGTTCCTTTTGCTTTTACCCACCTGTGTATGAAATTGATCTTTTATGTAAATATATTCACATTCACAGAAGTAATTTGTCTTGGACATATAGAAAGGGTAATTTTATATTTGTAGGAAGTTTACTTGGCACAGTGATTGTCCTCCCAAGTGACAGTTCTCTTAATTTCTTGTAAGTGATAAATTGAAAGCAAATCCCAGGTCCTGGATTTGAGAGGTTCAAGATTAATGAATTTATTTAAAACATCAAACTATTATGTGTATATATGTAGACTTACATTTTGTTTGGTATTTGACGATTCCATTAGTACCTAAAGTGATGTTAGATTACTTAAGCTCCTATGGCTTGCCTTAAATAGACACTGATAGTATTACTAGATAAATGCTGCTTATTTTACCATGGGTAGTGAGCGTGCAAGGGCAAAGCAAAGAATTGCTGCTGAGTATTAACTAGCAAGCTAACCTTTTTTTTTTTTTTTTTTTTTTTTGTCGTTTTGAGACAGGGTCTCAATTCAGGCTGGCCTTAAGCTCACTTTGTAGCTCAGGCTGGTCTCAAACTCACAACAATCCTCCTGTCTCAGCCTCCTTAGTGCTGGGATTATAGGCCTGAGCCACCACGCCCAGCTTGAAGCCAACCTTTGAAGGGGCTGTCGCTTATGATTGATCTTTCCATTTGTTTGTTGAGGGGACTGGAAGTCAAACTTGGGACCTTGCAGTTGCCAGGCAAATGGCTATGTCACTGAGCTATCTCTACCCATCCCTATCTTTGTTCTTTTAACTTTACCTCAATTAATAATCTGAATACAAATTAAGATGTGTCATCATACAGAATAATCAGAATGTCTGTGAGGCAAACACAGTTCTTTTGGAACTAGAAAAAGGAGGTCCAAAATTCTGAGCAAATGGTAACATGTAACTTTTAAGGCACTCTAATTTCTTGGAGACTAGCCTTTCAGGATCATTGTTAAAATCAACCTTGCCTCAAAAGGGCAAGGAAAAACTTACTTCTCTGGTGTTAAATAAAGAATGATGAAAACGCTTAAGAAAATTTGAAAAGAAAATTGAGAGGTTGTTCTTGTCTTCAGTGAGTAAATATGTGACCTCCCCTCCCACAAAATCTAGTAGGAAAGGAACCATTTGGGTTAGACCCTGTATGTTCAGTACTAGATAGCTTTTACCATCATTAAATGCTGAAATCTTAAGAGGAAGGTACTGCTGCCTTTTGGTAAGGATATTTCAGGTCCAAGGATGAAGATTCTCAGGGGAAGATGTTAAAGTTCAAGAAAGTTAATGAGGTTGGAATGATGATATGGCACCACATTACTTTTGAATGTCAAATTAATTTTGTCCCAAGAACATGAGAAATTCTTTTAAAATTATGATGGCCTGATTCTGATGCTCATAAACAAGTAGCTTAATGCTGCTGTGCACTACATTGATTGGAGACTCCTGCTCTGGGGCCGGGTCAAACTGCAAAGAGAGGAAGCTCTGTGATAGTTGTAAGTAAAGGTTTTAAGCTAGGGTGGTAGGCATGGAATGTAAAGAATAGTTAAAGTGCAAAATTTGTGAAGTTGAGAGTTGTAAAGCTTACTTTGGAGATGAGCACACATTTGTCATTTGTAAATGAGAGACCCAGAATGGTTCAAGTGTGCCATGTAGATGATTAGAGTAAGAATTAGGAGTATACTGGGAGTCTCTTTGTGTAGCCTTTCTCCTTTTTTTGTGATACTGGGAGTTGAACTTGGGGAGCTTTGTACTGAGTTATATCCTCAACCTATTTAACTTTTGAAACAGTATCTTGGTTTGTTACCCAGACTAGGATTGAAATTGTGATCCTCCTGCCTCAGTCTCTTAGAGTGGTCATAGAAATCTTGAAAATCCAAACGTCTGTGATTAGACACTATGATGTATTGGACAAATATTCTTGCAAATGGCAAGAAGAAATGTCATTTGGGAAGGAGATAAAATTATTTGGGCCTCTGTGTTGAAGAAGAGTGTTCCAAAGGAGGAATGACCTTTTATGTTTAGTTCTTTGGCTATTTTGTGTAAGATTTGAAGTGAGATTTTGACTTGACACTCCCTCACTAGTGGGTAACCAGTTGTTCCTCGGTTATTTTTTCTGTATGACACTTTTATTATCTAAATCCACATACATGTTACCATTTTCTGTTTTCATTGATCTGTTATCAATTTTACATCATTATTACACTGAACCACCTAAGATTTAAATACTATAATGTGTCTGTACTGCATATCATTGTATAGTCTGAATATAACTTTGATGCAGCAACTTCATTTTTCTCTTTCTTGGTTTCTGTGTGTGTAAAAGGACTCACTCTGGACCTTGTGCTTTCTGGGCAGATGTTGTGCTGCTGAACTATACCTATGGCCCAACTTTTCTTGTACTTTATATATACTTGTGAGGCTATTATTTGTGACCATGCTTCTCTTCCATACAACTTTTAGTAGAATGTTCACTGACTTTAAATCATACTGGGATTAGAGTTGAAATTGCTTTGAATATATGCTTTGGTTTGGAAACATGACATTTTTATGTTAGGAGTTCCAGTGTTGTAATATTTTCCCTTTGAAATTGTTAATGTCTAGAGTAACACTTGCACTTTCGTTTCTGTAGTTTTTTTTCTTGGGATTATTTTTTTGTATTTTGCAAATTTTAGTGCTATTAAGAATGAGGTAATTTCTTGTTAGTAGATGGAACACTTGATTTTATATGTTAATTTTGTGTTTGGTCTCTATGCTAAATTTACTTTTAAGAGATTCAGATTTTTGGTTTTGGTTTTGCTAGCACAATAGAAACCTAGGGACAGATAATGACTTTTCTTTTGTGACAGAGTCTTGCTATGTAGTTGAGGCTAGTTATGAACTGACTGTTCAGGCTGACCCCAAACTTGCAGGGACCCTCCTGAACATGGTAGGGCTATAGGCATATGCCACCATGCCTAGTCAATCCTTTTATTTTCCCATGTCTTGCTCTTCTTTCCCCCTCGTTTTTTTTTTTTGTATTTTAGGGAACTGTGTTCAGGATCTCAATACTAGATCAGATTCACAGTCATCTGCCTGTTTACAGCTGCCCAAGAGCTGGGATTACAGGTGTGTACCACCATTCCCAGTCTTAGTTGCTGTCTCAGCATGCCCCCCGGGGCAGGACTGGCATGACAGTCCTAGGGGTTGAATCCCTGGCCCCTGTACCTGCTTGCATGGGGCTTCAGTTTGCTGAGCTATTTGGCCAGCCCTCTCTATATTTTCAGTACATGGTATTTACTTCCTTGAGTGGAGCTGGTACCTGTACAGAACACATCTTTCACTTTTATTTTTATGTATTTAGTACAGGTTCTACAGGGTTGTGCTACACAGCTCACACTTGAAGTGATCCTTCTGTTTTCAGCCTCCTAAGTGCTAGAATTACAGGCATGTGCCACCATGCCCAGTCTCATTCACTGTCTTAGTGTGCTTCAGGGTCGGGGCCAGCATGCCACACCATACCACACCACACCACACCACACTGGGGATCAAACCCAGTCCCTGTGCCTGCTTAAGCAGATGCTGTAGTCTGTTGAACTATCTGGCCGGCCCACAGAACACATCTTGACTCCTTTTTTCATCTCTCATTCCCCCATGTCCCCCATCTCGGTTCCCTTTACCTTTGAGAATGATTGATCTCTCTACTTGCTATTATCTTTTATTTTGCTCGTTATAGTTTGGGTGTCTCTTAGAAAAAAAATGATGCAGTACTGAAGCTTGTGTGTCTGACTTCCTCAACATCATGGTCTCAAGGGGAAGCCATTTTCCTACAGAGTTTTTCTTTATGACAGTAGCAGTGCTCACTGTGTGTAAATGCCACATTTTCTGTTGCCGTTTATTTGTTGGACATACAGGCTGCCCCCCAGATTTAGCTATTAAGAAGTGGGCTGCTATAAACACAGGTGTGCATGTATTGCTGTAATATGATAGTTCTTTCAGGAAGATACATGAAAGGGGAATACCTAAGTTAGATGGAGTTTCTAGTTTTTTTTTTTTTTTTTTTTTTTTTTTTTTTTTTTTTTTTTTTTTGAGAAAAGGGTTTTCTGAGTAGCTCAGACTGGCCTTGAACTCAACTATGTAGCCAAGGCTCACCTCAAACTCATTGTGATCATCCTGCTTTGGCCTCCTCAGGTCTAGGGATTAGCCAGCATTTGTTATTTGATTTGATAGCCTTTTGGGGGGGGTTAAGATGTTCTAAATTGCATTTCTCTAATGGTCAGAAGTGTTGAGTGTGTCTTCATGTATGGACATTTGAGGGCAGCCAGATAGCGTAGTGGATTAAAGCACCTGCTTTTGGGGGTAGGTGGATTGGAGGTTTGGATCCCCAGCCTGCCTTGCTGGCTCTGCAGGCTCTGCCTCCAGGGCAAGCTGAGATGGCGACTGGGACTGGTCGTATAGGACTGTACTCCCAAGGCTGAAAACAGGACTAACTACATTTAGGGAAAAAAAAAAGGTTTTGAACCAGTTACCTTTTTTCCCTTTACTAGCAGCTCCTTGCTTATATTTCATTTATTATTAGTTTCTTAATATGGGGTCTTGCTATACTGTTTAGGCTGTTCCAAAGTCAAGTGGTCCTTCTATCTCAACCTTGTGAGGAGGTGCCCACTCCACATGGTTCTATATTGCATTTTAAATTTTGTGGTTATTTGTTAAAGTTTTTAGCCACTTTTTTCATGAGTCAGTTTTGATGATACATTTTTCTAGAAAATTAGCAGTTCTTGCTTAGATTTTCAAATCTGTTAGCAAGAATTTCTGCTTAGTAATTTCTGCAAGTCTTCCTGAGGACACTATTTTACTGTTTTTTTTTTTTTTTCCTAGTATGTGTGACTGCCAGATTGCTTTCTGAAAGTTGTATCACTTTATTCTGTTTTCATTGATACATGAGTATGCCAGTTGAACTTCAGACTTGACTGTTGTGTTTGGAAAAATGAATACAATACTTTATCTGTTTTAACCACTGGATTAGGCTTCTCTGTGTCTGTCTTGGGCAGTGTGTATGTGGGGACGTGGATACTGGTATCACCTTTCATATTGAATGCATGTTTTAAAACTACTTGGGAGGATTTTTTTTTTTCTTTTGACATTTATTTATTTATTTATTTATTTATTTATTTATTTATTTTAATCTCCCAGGTATTTATTTTGGGGTTACCACAAGGTAGGATTGTCATTTATAGAATACATTTTAACCAGGTTTCTTACACAGGATCTAAGCACTTTCATTTTCTTTCCTCTTCCATATTTGTGTGATTTTTCCAAAAATGAATTTAGGCAGGAT